>CM074278.1:32840439-32897939 GCA_037194245.1 Opsariichthys bidens
CAGAGAAACACAAGAAGTGATGATTGAGCGTTAATGATGAACGCCTGCTGTTAACAAGCAGAATCACTGAAGGACAGAGAAACACAAGAAGTGATGATTGAGCATTAATGATGAACACCTGCTGTTAACAAGCACAATCACTGAAGGACAGAGAAACACAAGAAGTGATGATTGAGAATTAATGATGAACACCTGCTGTTAACAAGCAGAATCACTGAAGGACAGAGAAACACAAGAAGTGATGATTGAGCATTAATGATGAACACCTGCTGTTAACAAGCACAATCACTGAAGGACAGAGAAACACAAGAAGTGATGATTGAGCGTTAATGATGAACGCCTGCTGTTAACAAGCAGAATCACTGAAGGACAGAGAAACACAAGAAGTGATGATTGAGCGTTAATGATGAACGCCTGCTGTTAACAAGCAGAATCACTGAAGGACAGAGAAACACAAGAAGTGTTGATTGAGCATTAATGATGAACGCCTGCTGTTAACAAGCAGAATCACTGAAGGACAGAGAAACACAAGAAGTGATGATTGAGCATTAATGATGAACGCCTGCTGTTAACAAGCAGAATCACTGAAGGACAGAGAAACACAAGAAGTGATGATTGAGCGTTAATGATGAACGCCTGCTGTTAACAAGCAGAATCACTGAAGGACAGAGAAACACAAGAAGTGTTGATTGAGCATTAATGATGAACGCCTGCTGTTAACAAGCAGAATCACTGAAGGACAGAGAAACACAAGAAGTGTTGATTGAGCATTAATGATGAACACCTGCTGTTAACAAGCACAATCACTGAAGGACAGAGAAACACAAGAACTACAACTGATGAAATCAACTGAAGATAAAAGACATTTCATCTCTCACTATTACATAAATCTATTTCATTTACGTATGACTGACAAATATGAATCACATTAAGTTTATGAGTTTGTTTATGTTAAAACTATGTCATCCAAATGGATGGAAAATTGCTATGTGATTAAATGACATATTTTTGGCCATCCTGGCTATTAGTTGAACATTAAACAACTCTCTTATGGCTATTTAAAGTCGGAAACGCTTCGCAAACAAGAACAAATGTAGGCGGGGCTTGATTGTGTCTGTGGGGAACTGATTGGATGGTTGTGGTTTGCTATTGGTGGATCTCATGTGAGTGACAGGAAGACATCAGAATATTCAAGATCACGAGGAACATGAATATAAAACAATAATGATGTGCGCTGATGAATCATTTATAATAAACACTGCAATATTCCACAAAGAAACAAGAATTGTCCATTTTGGTTTCATAGTGACTGTTATTATTACTAATATTTTGAGAAATGACTTCTTTCTAAATATCCACCAATAGTTCATATGGTAATTTAATGTGGGTTTGTGTATTAAAGGTTATGGCAATACTAGTAAATATAATGTTAAAAGAAAAGGTTCTTGGTGCTACTACTTGAACATCTTTAAATAAAAATTACATTTTTGTAATGCTAGTTTTCACAAGTATACCCTGGTAAACATGTTTTGTAGATCCAATTTATAATTAAAGGAGTAGTTCAGATCAGAATAAAAATTTTCCTGATAATTTACTCTCCTCCGTGTCATCCAAGATTTCTTGGACTTCAATGGGGTTCAACGGGTTGAAGATCCAAATGTAAATTTCAGTGCAGCTTCAAAGACTCTACATGATCCCAGACGAGGAATATCATCGGATATCAATAACATCGGATATTTTATATAAAAAACAACTACAAATGCTCGTCTTGCGCTGCTCTGAGATGCTCCACACATGACGTAATCACGTAGGAAAGGTCACGTGACGTAAAAGGAAGTACCGATCCAGTGTTTACAAAGTGAACCGGCAAACAACCTTTACAAAAAAAGTTAAAATAACAATGTCGGTCGATTTTGAAATTGGAGGAGAATGTTACTTAGGACCGCGGTACTTCCTCCTACGTCACATGACCTTTCCAACGTGATTACGTCATGTGTGGCGCATCAGAGCAGTGCAAGACGAGCATTTGTGGATAAAAAGTATATAATTTTTCATTTTTTTTAATAAAATGTTCGATGGTTTCTCTAGATCAGACTTTTATTCCTCGTCTGGGATCATGTCGAGTCTTTGAAGCTGCACTGAAACTGCCCCGTTGAACCCCATTGAAGTCCACTATATGGAGAAAAATCCTGAAATGTTTTCCTTCATTTCTTTTCCACTGAAGAAAGAAACACATAAACATCTTGGATGACATAAATCTGAATTCTGAAGTGAACTAATGCTTCAAGTTTGGTAGCAGGAAGTCACTCTTAAACTTTAAACTCATTTACATCCCGCACACGAACAAACACTCTCGGAAAAGCAGCGGCCGCACGTCCGCTCTCCTCTCACCTGTCGGACGGATGTCCGAGCCGCTGCCCTCAAAGGGCACAGCAGCGACGCTATAGGCCAAAAGAGCTGTCAATCTGATGATTGACAGCCACAGCATGTGTGAGAGACACTGCTGAAAGAAACATTCAACAGCCCGATTAGTTAATGATATCAAGGAGTACGCTTCCACACGTCTCCAGACCAGCTGGTTTTGAGCTGATAAAATGAATGGAGTTTTCACGATTTGAAACATTTAACCAGGTTTTCGATATAAAAACAGAAAGAGAACGTGGATTAAATGCACATCAGTGCGGCTGAAACCTGTCAAAACATGTTTGTCAGCTAAACACATTTGTTCTGCATCTCACGGTTCTTTGCATTTTAATACTGTACTCCACGTTTCAGGATCTGCCCATGTCAAATGCGTGCACAAACTTACATTTCCTGCCAAAGACAAAACCAGTGAAAACGCCCAGAGCACCATCTCTCGAAGAGCGAAGAGACAGAGTTCAGTTTTCTTGTCAAACACTATTTTGTGTAAGGAGATTAAGGTAAACCAGGTCATGCGTTTGTATTTTCTGTCAGCTGTTTAGAACCAGAACCTGATTTGTGAATGAAGCATCTTTAGTTGTTTTTGTAAGTATGCTGAGTGCACTCAAAAACATATTTCAGTCTAAACATAAGTTTTATGTCATTTAATTACATAGCAATTTTCCATCCATTTGGATGACATAGTTTTAACATAAACAAACTAATAAACTTCATGTGATTCACATTCGTCAGTCATACGTAAATGAAATAGGTCAGATTTGTGTAATAGTTCACAGGTTAATGAACACTGTTTAGTGGTCATGTGTGTGCGCACTACTGAGTTAAAGCACCGTTGAAGCAGTGTCAGAGTTAATGAGATCATTAAGAGATGATTGAGCAATAATGATGAACGCCTGCTGTTAACAAGCAGAATCACTGAAGGACAGAGAAACACAAGAAGTGATGATTGAACGTTAATGATGAACGCCTGCTGTTAACAAGCAGAATCACTGAAGGACAGAGAAACACAAGAAGTGATGATTGAGCATTAATGATGAACGCCTGCTGTTAACAAGCAGAATCACTGAAGGACAGAGAAACACAAGAAGTGATGATTGAGCATTAATGATGAACGCCTGCTGTTAACAAGCAGAATCACTGAAGGACAGAGAAACACAAGAAGTGATGATTGAGCATTAATGATGAACGCCTGCTGTTAACAAGCAGAATCACTGAAGGACAGAGAAACACAAGAAGTGATGATTGAGCATTAATGATGAACGCCTGCTGTTAACAAGCAGAATCACTGAAGGACAGAGAAACACAAGAAGTGATGATTGAACGTTAATGATGAACGCCTGCTGTTAACAAGCAGAATCACTGAAGGACAGAGAAACACAAGAAGTGATGATTGAGCATTAATGATGAACGCCTGCTGTTAACAAGCAGAATCACTGAAGGACAGAGAAACACAAGAAGTGATGATTGAGCATTAATGATGAACGCCTGCTGTTAACAAGCAGAATCACTGAAGGACAGAGAAACACAAGAAGTGATGATTGAACGTTAATGATGAACGCCTGCTGTTAACAAGCAGAATCACTGAAGGACAGAGAAACACAAGAACTGAAGATAAAAGACATTTAATCTCTCACTATTACATAAATCTGACCTATTTCATTTACGTATGACTGACAAATATGAATCACATGAAGTTTATTAGTTTGTTTATGTTAAAACTATATAATCCAAATGGATGGAAAATTGCTATGTGATTAAATTACATAAAACTTATGTTTAGACAGAAATATTTTTTTGAGTGTGTTTTGTTGTTGATGCTTTTTTGGGTTGTTACATTAAGGGTCATTTCTCAAATTATGCTGTATATATTTTTATTTTATTTTTAATGAAGCACATGGTTTAAGTACACTTTTCTTACATTAAACATATATTACATGCTATGTTGTTTTTGAAAATATACTTTTAAGATTTGAAGTACACTACAAGTGCACACTGAATACAATTAAGTACTTATTTTTCACAAGAGTATATATAATTGACCCTTCACTAGGTTTGATTGACAGGCGATCTGACCAATCATAACCCCGAATCCTCCATTTAGTCCGTCAAAGCGGTCAGGGGAGTGAGTAGATGAACGTTGGTGAACATGAATCACGTCTTGAAACAACATTCCTTCTGATGTTCATTCATGTTTATTTGATGCTAAAAATGAACTAGTATGAAGAGACGATCGCTTCACGACACGTTAAACACACACTAGATGCTATTTATTGATTAAACTTCTTAAAAAAATTACGATATTTCAAATATGAAACCGTTTAATACGTTGTCAGACTTTTGTATTTTTCACTGCGTGAGAACATGATGTGTGGCGTGAGAGCGCATGACTTGTCGGACATAGCAACTAAAGTGGGCGGGTCTTTCCGAAGGGTCGATTGGATGACAAATATATCTGTATTTACACACAGCTGAAAAAATTCACATTACTGTATATAAACATGGAAGTATATTTGTCATTGTTACAGCGCAAACCGTGACTTGGAACAGTCATACCGCAGCGTTAAATATGCATTCAGAGCAAAATAAAAGCAAACTGAGCATCAAGTCCTACTGTGAATACGGTTTGTCTCATTGGATCTGTAACAGGATCAGCACAGAAACAAGCAGCGAGCGCGACAGGCTGAGATACATGTGCCAATTAACCTTAATTACTAATAGACCCTGGTAAACTTTGTTTTCTGTCTCTCTTGATTTCCTCGGTGAGATGAGACGGGCCCCCTGCGCTCTCTCCTGATCCTTCAACACTACCCTGTGATTTACTAACATGATCCGTTTGGAGAATGACTGGAAATTGAGTCTGAGGGCTGGGAACAGGCATTGAGACAGTGTTGATGGGCCGTAATTGACATTCAGAAGCTCAGGATAGTTTCTCTCTGTGTGATGATTCTCTGACTGTGTCATAATAGGGGAAATTATCTCTGTCTGCGATTCCCATGGGCAAATGACCCTGTTCTCAGATCAGTGGCAGCACAAACACGGCTATAACTATAGAATAGAATACAAATGACCCTGTTCTCAGATCAGTGGCAGCACAAACACAGCTATAACTATAGAATAGAATACAAAAGACCCTGTTCTCAGATCAGTGGCAGCACAAACACAGCTATAACTATAGAATAGAATACAAATGACCCTGTTCTCAGATCAGTGGTAGCACAAACACAGCTATAACCATAGAATAGAATACAAATGACCCTGTTCTCAGATCAGTGGCAGCACAAACACAGCTATAACTATAGAATAGAGAACAAATGACCCTGTTCTCAGATCAGTGGCAGCACAAACACAGCTATAACTATAGAATAGAAAACAAATGACCCTGTTCTCAGATCAGTGGCAGCACAAACACAGCTATAACTATAAAAAGGAATGCAAATGACCCTGTTCTCAGATCAGTGGCAGCACAAACACAGCTATAACTATAGAATAGAATACAAATGACCCTGTTCTCAGATCCGTGGCAGCACAAACACAGCTATAACTATAAAATAGAATACAAAAGACCCTGTTCTCAGATCAGTGGCAGCACAAACACAGCTATAACTATAAAATAGAATACAAAAGACCCTGTTCTCAGATCAGTGGCAGCACAAACACAGCTATAACTATAAAATAGAATACAAAAGACCCTGTTCTCAGATCAGTGGCAGCACAAACACAGCTATAACCATAGAATAGAATACAAATGACCCTGTTCTCAGATCAGTGGCAGCACAAACACAGCTATAACTATAGAATAGAGAACAAATGACCCTGTTCTCAGATCAGTGGCAGCACAAACACAGCTATAACTATAGAATAGAAAACAAATGACCCTGTTCTCAGATCAGTGGCAGCACAAACACGGCTATAACTATAGAATAGAATACAAATGACCCTGTTCTCAGATCAGTGGCAGCACAAACACAGCTATAACTATAGAATAGAATACAAATGACCCTGTTCTCAGATCAGTGGCAGCACAAACACAGCTATAACTATAGAATAGAATACAAATGACCCTGTTCTCAGATCAGTGGTAGCACAAACACAGCTATAACCATAGAATAGAATACAAATGACCCTGTTCTCAGATCAGTGGCAGCACAAACACAGCTATAACTATAGAATAGAGAACAAATGACCCTGTTCTCAGATCAGTGGCAGCACAAACACAGCTATAACTATAGAATAGAAAACAAATGACCCTGTTCTCAGATCAGTGGCAGCACAAACACAGCTATAACTATAAAAAGGAATGCAAATGACCCTGTTCTCAGATCAGTGGCAGCACAAACACAGCTATAACTATAGAATAGAATACAAATGACCCTGTTCTCAGATCAGTGGCAGCACAAACACAGCTATAACTATAAAATAGAATACAAAAGACCCTGTTCTCAGATCAGTGGCAGCACAAACACAGCTATAACTATAGAATAGAATACAAATGACCCTGTTCTCAGATCAGTGGTAGCACAAACACAGCTATAACCATAGAATAGAATACAAATGACCCTGTTCTCAGATCAGTGGCAGCACAAACACAGCTATAACTATAGAATAGAGAACAAATGACCCTGTTCTCAGATCAGTGGCAGCACAAACACAGCTATAACTATAGAATAGAAAACAAATGACCCTGTTCTCAGATCAGTGGCAGCACAAGCACAGCTATAACTATTAAATAGAATACAAATGACCCTGTTCTCAGATCAGTGGCAGCACAAACACAGCTATAACTATAGAATAGAGAACAAATGACCCTGTTCTCAGATCAGTGGCAGCACAAACACAGCTATAACTATAGAATAGAAAACAAATGACCCTGTTCTCAGATCAGTGGCAGCACAAACACAGCTATAACTATAAAATAGAATGCAAATGACCCTGTTCTCAGATCAGTGGCAGCACAAACACAGCTATAACTATAGAATAGAATACAAAAGACCCTGTTCTCAGATCAGTGGCAGCACAAACACAGCTATAACTATAGAATAGAATACAAATGACCCTGTTCTCAGATCAGTGGCAGCACAAACACAGCTATAACTATAAAATAGAATACAAAAGACCCTGTTCTCAGATCAGTGGCAGCACAAACACAGCTATAACTATAGAATAGAATACAAATGACCCTGTTCTCAGATCAGTGGTAGCACAAACACAGCTATAACTATAGAATAGAATACAAATGACCCTGTTCTCAGATCAGTGGCAGCACAAACACAGCTATAACTATAGAATAGAATACAAAAGACCCTGTTCTCAGATCAGTGGCAGCACAAACACAGCTATAACTATAGAATAGAATACAAATGACCCTGTTCTCAGATCAGTGGTAGCACAAACACAGCTATAACCATAGAATAGAATACAAATGACCCTGTTCTCAGATCAGTGGCAGCACAAACACAGCTATAACTATAGAATAGAGAACAAATGACCCTGTTCTCAGATCAGTGGCAGCACAAACACAGCTATAACTATAGAATAGAAAACAAATGACCCTGTTCTCAGATCAGTGGCAGCACAAACACAGCTATAACTATAAAAAGGAATGCAAATGACCCTGTTCTCAGATCAGTGGCAGCACAAACACAGCTATAACTATAGAATAGAATACAAATGACCCTGTTCTCAGATCAGTGGCAGCACAAACACAGCTATAACTATAAAATAGAATACAAAAGACCCTGTTCTCAGATCAGTGGTAGCACAAACACAGCTATAACCATAGAATAGAATACAAATGACCCTGTTCTCAGATCAGTGGCAGCACAAACACAGCTATAACTATAGAATAGAGAACAAATGACCCTGTTCTCAGATCAGTGGCAGCACAAACACAGCTATAACTATAGAATAGAAAACAAATGACCCTGTTCTCAGATCAGTGGCAGCACAAACACAGCTATAACTATAGAATAGAATACAAATGACCCTGTTCTCAGATCAGTGGTAGCACAAACACAGCTATAACCATAGAATAGAATACAAATGACCCTGTTCTCAGATCAGTGGCAGCACAAACACAGCTATAACTATAGAATAGAGAACAAATGACCCTGTTCTCAGATCAGTGGCAGCACAAACACAGCTATAACTATAGAATAGAAAACAAATGACCCTGTTCTCAGATCAGTGGCAGCACAAACACAGCTATAACTATTAAATAGAATAGAATACAAATGACCCTGTTCTCAGATCAGTGGCAGCACAAACACAGCTATAACTATAGAATAGAGAACAAATGACCCTGTTCTCAGATCAGTGGCAGCACAAACACAGCTATAACTATAGAATAGAAAACAAATGACCCTGTTCTCAGATCAGTGGCAGCACAAACACAGCTATAACTATTAAATAGAATACAAATGACCCTGTTCTCAGATCAGTGGCAGCACAAACACAGCTATAACTATAGAATAGAGAACAAATGACCCTGTTCTCAGATCAGTGGCAGCACAAACACAGCTATAACTATAGAATAGAAAACAAATGACCCTGTTCTCAGATCAGTGGCAGCACAAACACAGCTATAACTATAAAATAGAATGCAAATGACCCTGTTCTCAGATCAGTGGCAGCACAAACACAGCTATAACTATAGAATAGAATACAAAAGACCCTGTTCTCAGATCAGTGGCAGCACAAACACAGCTATAACTATAGAATAGAATACAAATGACCCTGTTCTCAGATCAGTGGCAGCACAAACACAGCTATAACTATAGAATAGAATACAAAAGACCCTGTTCTCAGATCAGTGGCAGCACAAACACAGCTATAACTATAGAATAGAATACAAAAGACCCTGTTCTCAGATCAGTGGCAGCACAAACACAGCTATAACTATAAAATAGAATACAAATGACCCTGTTCTCAGATCAGTGGTAGCACAAACACAGCTATAACTATAGAATAGAATACAAATGACCCTGTTCTCAGATCAGTGGTAGCACAAACACAGCTATAACTATAGAATAGAATACAAATGACCCTGTTCTCAGATCAGTGGTAGCACAAACACAGCTATAACTATAGAATAGAATACAAATGACCCTGTTCTCAGATCAGTGGCAGCACAAACACAGCTATAACTATAGAATAGAATGCAAATGACCCTGTTCTCAGATCAGTGGCAGCACAAACACAGCTATAACTATAAAATAGAATACTACTGGATGATCGTTAACTAAATCCATAAAAAACATTGTAATTACTTGAAATTTAACATTAAAACATTATCTGAAATGAGATCAAATGTAGAAAACTTAAACTTAAATTTATTTAAAGCTGCAATAAGTAAAATTTTTGCAGTAAAATATTCAAAAACCCCTGTGGCAGTGTTATATATTTTGCTCAGTTGAATTCTTACAATATCCCAAATGTTTCCAACTATTCGCAAATTGTGAGAAAATTGCTATTTTATATCCAAGGATCGGGATCGGGAACAATTAATTATTGTATATAGCTCAACACGTTTAGTCTTGTTCAAAACTAATTTTTACCATGTTTTACCACGCCTCAGAGAAAAACACTATTTTGTCAAGTAGCTAACAGCATAATCAAATGCAGCTTTATTTTTAGTAACAGTAATACAGAATTTTCTCCATCTTACAATACATTTTAAAATGAACTGCATGCCTTTTATCAACTCAAGCCATCCAGCATTTAATATGATATTCTTAAATCTTGTCTCTCAGCAGCCGCGAGCGAACGCTCAGAGTAACGTTATAACATCATGTTCAACACACTCAAATAATCTGATAAACAGAGCTGCGTCTCCTCACACTCATGACCGGAAGAAGCGGAAGCGGCGACTGTGTCATAATAAAAGTCCCGCTGCTCTCGGGGCATGTGTCGCGTTCGTCTCTCATTAACATTCGCTCCTGTTCTGCTTCAGACTGCAGTAACGTTAAAAATCGCATCCATGAACGTGATTTCTGCCCGAGTCCTATCCCGATTCTTTTCCAGCTCTGTGACTAATAAAAGTGTCGGATTCTTACATGTATTGTTCATCAAGATAACCTTCATAAATGAACAAGACCTTTATGAATGTTGAAGCCTAAATACAGTCTCCAGAATTAAAAACTAAAGTTGGGCCGTAAATGAATTATGATCAGAAGATTTCAACTAGTGATAATGAGCGCCACCTGCGCGCTACACCGGTCTCGTGTCTCTCACGGAGGAGCTCCGGAAGCATAAGAGGAGCGACGACAGTGAAGGACGAGAGAGGACCAGGCCTGGATTTAATGTTGTTTTATTTTGTTTGTGTGGGTGGCAGTCCCCGTGAGGAACTGCCGCCATTTTACTTTCGTTTTATTGTTTGTTTATTTATTTGATTAAAATTATGTAGAACGTTCTCCAGTTCCCGCCTCCTTCTTCCCGTTCTTAAGAACTCCGTTACAATCTGCAACTCTTTTTCAGTCTTTAATTAACCACTGTGCATCATTTGACCCTTCACAAAGACCCGCCCCCTAGTTACTGTTGCTATGTCGGAGAAACCATGTGCTCTCACGCCACACATCATGTTCTCACGCAGTGAAAAAGACATCGAAGACAGCAAAGAGGACACTGACAACATATCCCGATTCTTTTCCACCGGCTGTGAGGTGAAGACCACATGTCCCAAGATTCCCCGCTCAAAAAGGTACGCCTCTGTTTTGAGGCGACCTCTAGTGGATGAAAAACTACATAGTGCAGCTTTAAGCTAGTTGCCAGTAAGCTGAAGTATTAAAATAACTAAAACTGAATGACTAACCAACAAAATGACTAAAGATTTAACTAAAATTATTATGAAAACTCTAAAAATACAAACATGTTCTAATTCAAAATATTAAACTATAATAGGTTATCCGTGATACTAATGTCACACTGGGCAAATATTCCAGCATTTCTGTGCACTTTATACAGAAACAGCATGGAAGTTCCAAACATGGACATTCTCTGATGATTTTCACTTCTTTCATCAGCATCTCGACTTCAATAAATCAGAGTTTTGATGTGTTTTGATGTTCATGAAATCTTAAGGTTAACGGTTTAGAAGACTGTGACATATATGCAGCTTTCAAGTCCTCCTACGAACTTCATGCTTACAAGTTCAGAAGTAGCGATCAGGATGTGATGCGTTCAAGTGATCTGGGTCAGAATAAACGACTCTCTGGGCAATTTCACTTTTATTCATATTCTCCAAAAACATTTCCAGCACTTAGGGATGTGTGTCATTGCCGCAGACAATGATGGGAAGCGTTGCTCACACGAGCACGGTAATCACGACGCGCTCTTCTCTCCGCCGAAATGACAAGAGGGAGCATACTGCATACTAAATGCCTACTTTTATAGCAATGGGACTAGAAATTATGGGAATGAATCTTGACATGCACGAAGAACGTGTAGACCTGAAGACAAGCAGCGTCTCTGGAAGACCTTCCAGCAGGTGGGCAGGAGGAAAAGGTCACCCGTGTTTCTGAAGAGCGTGCGATCGCTGTGGCGTAGGGGACGAACGCACGACAAACACACGCAATTAACAACACAGATCAAGAGGTTATGGAAAGAAAACACGCATACCAACACGCCTCTCGTTTCATGCTTCGTTTACGAATGCGGAGATTTATATGCTGGAGGTCGAAGAGTAGATTTTTAGGTTGAGATCCTTTTATTTTTATGTTTCAAAAAAATGTTTAAGTTCATTTTTATTTCAGTTTTAGTTATTTAATACATCAGGCTAAACTAAATGACAATGAGAAATCTTTTAGTTTAGTTTGCGTTTTTGATTGGCTTTCGGATAGTCGCAGAAAATAAGCTCTGCGACTAATAAAAGTGTCGGATTCTTACATGTTTTGTTCATCAAGATAACCTTCATGAATGAACAAGACCTTTATGAATGTTGAAGCCTAAATACAGTCTCCAGAAGTAAAAACTAAAGTTGGGCCGTAAATGAACTATGATCAGAAGATTTCAACTAGTGATAATGAGCGCCACCTGCGCGCTACACCGGTCTCGTGTCTCTCACGGAGGAGCTCCGGAAGCATAAGAGGAGCGACGACAGTGAAGGACGAGAGAGGACCAGGCCTGGATTTTATGTTGTGTTTTATTTTGTTTGTGTGGGTGGCACAAACAAACTTTTGTTTGATTGTTTGTTTATCTATTTGATTAAAATGATGTAGAACGTTCGCCAACTCCCGCCTCCTTCTTCCCGTTCTTAAGAACTCTGTTACAATCTGCAACTCTTTTTCAGTCTTTAATTAACCACTGTGCATCATTTGACCCTTCACAAAGACCCGCCCCATAGTTACTGTTGCTATGTCTGACAAACCATGCGCTCTCGCGCCACACATCATGTTCTCACGCACTGAAAAATACATTGTAGAACAAAGAGGACAATGACAACATATGAAACAGTTTCATATTTAAAATATTGTCGTTTTTTAAAGAAGTTTAAACAATAAATAGCGTCTAGTGTGTCTTTAATGTGTCGTGACAGATCGCTGTAGCTCCTCGTGAAGCGATCATCTCTTCATATTAGTTCATTTATAGCATCAAATAAACATGATGAACATCAGAAGGAATGTTGTTTCAAGACGTGATTCAAGTTCACCAACGTTCATCTACTGACTCCCCTGACCGCTTTGATGGACAAAATAGCGGATTATGATTGGTCAGATCGCCTGTCAATCAAACTGTTTGCAAAGGGTCGATCCTCCTTAGAGGACAAAAAAGTTAAAAAAAACTTTGAAGCGGGGGAGTACAGACTTAAGTTTGTCTCATTTTGAAGAAGACTCTTGGTAGATTATTGTTGAAGTGAAAAAAAAAACTTTTAAAAAAGTGAATAGAAAAAAAGTTATAGAGGTTTTAGTTTATGAAAACGATTTATAAAACATATTGAATGCAAAAGGCACACATACAAAGCAACACAACCACACAATTATAGTCGCATAATGTATTCAATCGGCTCTATAATAGAGCAAAAGCAGAAAACAGGAATAAAGCGAATCTTTTCTTTATAGGCCAAACCTGAAAATCTTAGACCGGCTTAAGGTCTAAGATGGCGCCGCGGATGGCAGCCTCAGTGCTTAGCTCTCCAGTGTTTGTACTGTTTTTGTTAGTTTTTCCTGTTTTTTGTTTTTCAAACTCAATCAGCTACACCAGAGATGAACTGCTGAGCATTCAGCAGTTCACACCACAAACTCTTTTCCCGGATTTCAATTACTCAGACGTTTTGTTGAATGTTGTAGTCGGCGGAGCGGCAGCGCTGTTTAGACGCTTCAGGACGCGCAGACGGGGAAAGCGCGCCGGCGTCCTCGTGAAGCTCAGACAGCGCGGATTGAGAACGGCGCTGCCTAGCATCCATCTGGCGAACCTCCGCTCTCTATCCAACAAAACGGACGAACTCCTTCTGCTCGCCCGGACAAACAAGGACTTTTCAAACTCGGCTGCTCTATGCTTCACAGAAACCTGGCTGAACGACGCCATTCCGGACAGCGTGTTAAGTCTACCAGGCTTTCGGCTGTTTAGATCTGATCGCGACGCTGAATCAACGGGGAAATCGCGCGGCGGCGGGACGTGCTTTTACATCAACGAAAGGTGGTGTTCAGATGTAACTGTGTTAAAGAAGATGTGCTGTCCAGATCTTGAAACACTCTTCATTAACTGCAAGCCGTTCTATTCGCCGCGGGAGTTTTGTTCGTTCATTCTGGCGAGCGTCTACATTCCACCGCAAGCGCACGTGAGTTCAGCTTTACAGTTACTCGCTGATATGATCACGGAGAACGAGCAGCAACACCCGGACTCTGTTCTGATCATTCTCGGGGACTTTAATAAAGCGATTCTCTCACGTGAACTTCCAAAATACAGACAGCATGTTACTTGTCCCACCAGGGACAGTAATACACTGGATCACTGTTACACAGTAATAAAGGATGCATATCACTCTGTCCCACGGGCAGCTTTGGGGCTCTCTGATCACTGTCTAGTTCATCTCATACCGACTTACAGGCAGAAACTGAAATCAGCTAAACCTGTAGCAAAGACTGTAAGGAGATGGACCACCGAAACAGAGCGGGCCTTACAAGCCTGTTTCGAATGGACCGATTGGAGTGTTTTTGAAGCTGCTGCCACCGATCTGGACGAGCTCACAGAGACTGTTACATCATATATCAGTTTCTGTGAGGATTTGTGCATTCCTACAAGGACTCACTTAACCTACAACAACGACAAACCCTGGTTCACTGCAAAACTCAGCCAGCTCCGTCAGGCCAAAGAAGATGCTCGCAGAAATGGGGACAGAGTCCTGTACAAACAGGCCAAATACACACTGGAAAAGGAGATCAGAGTGGCTAGGAGGAATTATTCCGAAAAGCTTCGGAATCAGTTCTCTTCTAATGACACAGCTTCAGTGTGGAAAGGTCTGAGGGCCATCACCAACTACAGGACACCATCCCCCAGCTCTGTGGTGAATCAACATCTGGCAGACGATCTGAACGAGTTCTACTGCAGGTTTGAAAGACCACCATTAGCACCTCCAACTACCCCCCTCTCCCCCACCCCTCCACTTCAGTTCAGTGAAGATGACGTGCGCCAGGTCTTCAGAAAGAACAAAAGGAGAAAGGCACCAGGCCCAGACAGTGTCTCACCAGCCTGTCTGAAAACCTGCGCTGACCAGCTGGCCCCCATCTTCACACAGATCTTCAACAGATCACTGGAGCTGTGCGAAGTCCCCTCATGCTTCAAACGCTCCACCATCATCCCCGTCCCAAAGAAATCCAAAATCACTGGACTCAATGACTACAGACCTGTGGCTCTAACGTCTGTGGCCATGAAGTCATTTGAAAGACTGATTCTGGCTTATCTGAAGGACATCACTGGACCCTTACTGGACCCCCTGCAGTTTGCTTACCGAGCAAACAGGTCTGTGGATGATGCAGTCAACATGGGACTGCATTATGTTCTCCAGCATCTGGACAGACCAGGGACCTATGTGAGGATCCTGTTTGTGGACTTCAGCTCTGCCTTTAACACCATCATCCCATCACTTCTCCACCCCAAATTAACTCAGCTCTCTGTGCCCACCTCTGTCTGTCAGTGGATCACCAGCTTCCTGACAGACAGACAGCAGTTAGTGAGACTGGGAAAGTTCTCATCCTGCACCCGCTCCATCAGCACCGGCGCCCCTCAGGGCTGTGTTCTCTCCCCACTGCTCTTCTCTCTCTACACCAACGACTGCACCTCTAAAGACCCCTCTGTCAAGCTCCTGAAGTTCGCAGACGACACCACACTGATCGGACTCATCCAGGATGGTGACGAGTCTGCTTACAGACTGGAGGTTGAACAGCTGACTGTCTGGTGCAGTCTTAACAACCTGGAGCTCAACACGCTCAAGACGGTAGAGATGATCGTGGACTTCAGGAGAAACCCCCCTGCTCTCCCCCCACTCACCATCATGAACAGCACTGTGGCTGCAGTGGAGTCATTCAGGTTTCTGGGCACCACAATCTCCCAGGACCTGAAGTGGGACAACCACATTGAGTCCATTGTGAAAAAGGCCCAGCAGAGGTTGTACTTCCTTCGCCAGCTGAGGAAGTTCAACCTACCACAGGAGCTGTTGAAACAGTTTTACTCTGCCATCATCCAATCCATCCTCTGCACTTCAATTACCGTCTGGTTCAGCTCAGCTACCAAATATGACCTCAGAAAACTACAGAGGGTGGTCCGGTCTGCTGAGCGAATCATTGGTACAACCCTCCCCACTCTCCAAGAACTGTACACATCCAGAGTGAGAAAAAGGGCAAAGAAGATCACTCTGGACCCCTCACACCCAGCACACTCCACCTTTGAACTGTTGCCATCTGGTCGACGCTACAGAGCCCTGAGCACCAGAACGACCAGACACAAGAACAGTTTCTTCCCCCAAGCAATTCATCTCATGAACAGTTGATAAACACGGAACACACAAAACTATTACACACCATTCACTTAAAACACTTATTTATATTTCATTTGCACTCATCACAACTGTACATAGAATCTGTTTATATCTTAACTGTACATTGTCTATTTTGTATATTTTGTATATTTGTATTTTTATTCTTTTTTATCATCTGTGTCTTGTCACTGTCACTCTGTTGCACTGTAAAGCTTTTGTCACTAAAACAAATTCCTAGTATGTGTAAACATACCTGGCAATAAAGCTCTTTCTGATTCTGATTCTGATTTCTGATTCTGATTCTGATTCTGATTCTGAAAAGAATGGAACCATCTGATAAAAATAATAAATATTTTAATTTTGAAGCCTTGCCAACAGAATGAAAGCCTGTTAACAAAGATTGCACCATTTTATAGTAAAATGGCCCTGGGATTAAATATTGCAGTTTAAATAGGGACATTTTTGTCCTTAAGGTCCTGAGAGGAACTATTTGTGTAGCTGTCGCCTTTTTCCAAGACATAAAAGCTTTTGAAAAAATCATGAATTGGGTGTTCCTCATGTATTTTATGTTTAAAATATAGCATTCAAACCAAAAAGGAACCAAAAGTGCAGCTTATTTCCGTGACTTCTTACAAAAAACATTACTTTTATTTCCCTCTCTGTCTGTGCAATACCTTTAAATAACTTTTTTGGGGAATTTGGGAAATCAACCTTTAAAATATGTTCTATATATTAAGATGGGAGATCAACGACAGTGTTAACACTGAATAAATCACCCAACATACTTCACATTTAATCAGCACATAAGAAAAAAATAAATACTCTTGGTATTAAATAGCATTACGAGGTAAAATCAACAGAGAGAATCATAAAACCAGCAGCTCTCTCTCATTTCGAGGTGTTGTATGAGCAGAAATCACTCTAGAGGTGTTGACACGTCTCTCATTATTACTCCATCACCTCCATCCCTCTCAATGCCACATATGGAGAAATGTGTCTGGGTTTTCTACAGGACGTCAATGTGCCAGTGCCTTCAAGCGGGCCTGACATTTCATTCCCCTGTGCTCGTCTTCCATTGGGTCGGATCTCCAGCATCCACCTGAATGACGAGCTGCTTTGTAAAGGTGGGAGACAAATGCCACGCTCACTAAACCTCCAGCGCTCTTTCACGCGCGGCCCAAAGCCTCTTCAAATATTCATAACGGCTCCGTCAGTAAAGCGACCCTCACTTGTTTAATCGCTGCAGGAGCATGACGTAAACGGCATTATATAGCTCTCGACTCTTCCTGTATGTCAAACTGGCTCCTTTTTCTGTGTGAACATCTGAGACAGTGCACTGTATTGCTTCAGAACGAAACTGACCGTAGAGGAACACAGTTTACACTCAAATAATCACGGTTGATGGGCTGAAAAACCTACATGTAAACACCTAAATCGAGCTCAATCCAAGGCGGCCCTTAATTATGATTTCACTTTTTTTTAGCTTTAGTTAGTAATGTTGACGTTTGAGCAGAAACAGCATCTGCAAAGTTACGATGCTCAAAGGAGATATTCTCTGTTTAAGGACTACAACAAACGGCTGGTAGGGACTACAACGAGCTTCTTCCCAGGTTGGTGACGTCGCAAACCCTAAAATTTAACCCTAAACCCCGCCCCCGAGAACACACAACAAAGGGGGCGGGGCCATGTTGGGCTGTTTTAGAGAAGAGGAGTGTTGTTGACGTGTGTAAGAATTATGACTGATCGCGTAACGATCATCAGCAGGTGATAACCTCTAGAGGGCACTCCACCTTGGACTTTCACTCACACACTTCAGTCACTCTTCACTACATTTCCCAGAAGCCTCCACACCTGGACTGATTGCACTCGCACCTGACCCAAATCGCATCTCACTACTTAAGCACTCCGCGAAGTCTTGATTTGCTTTCAGTGGTCATTTCCGAGCGTTATTCCTGTTCCTGATTCTGCCTGTTTTTGCCTGCCGTTTCAGATTTACACCTTCGTTTCGGATTATTGTTTGCCTGCTGCCTGCCTCGATCTACCCGCCTGTCTAACGATCACGACTCTGCTTTTCCTCGGACATTCCTGTTTGCTGTTGTTTTGACCTTTGCCTGTTAAAACCATTCTGCTTGATAATAAAGCTTGCATTTGGACCTGATTCTAAGTTGTAATTGTTGACTAATCGATGCAGTTTGCACACATTGAAGAAAAACACTAAACTACTCTGTTGCAATGTGAGAATGACAAAATGCATCTTTTGCGACCGTTTTGTTGCAGCAATGCAGCGTTTTCAAGAAGAGAGAAAGAAACTGGTCAACATGTCCATATCAATCAGGCCACAGTAATCTCAGTTCCCGGTAAGAAGGTAGGACGGTGTCAATCACCTGATGCAGGTTTGTGATTACATGTTAACGGGAGAGCAGAGAGCCGCACCGGCGATCTCCATCGATTCTCCAAGGTTCTCTGGGGAAGACCGGAGCACAACAAATGCCCCTCGTCTCATTTTACAGGGACCGAGTCATGAGAAAGGATTCAATATTTCATCAGTCTTTACCAAATAAGAGCTTTTATCCCCGTGCTATTTTCTTCCCCGCCACTCATTCGGCTGTAACCGGCTTGCATTTATAATGAAGCATTTGATCGTTAATGCTCTAAATATTTCCACACTCACAGAGGAATAAACAAAGTATTCTATTTGCAATCGGATGCACTGAACGCGACGGCGAACACTCAGATATTAGAACGGGATTCAATTTCACAGACAAGCAAAGATATACGCTTTGATTTATTTGGGTAAAACACACTCAAAAAGCCATGGAGTTAAAAACATAATGGGAAATGGGATGGCAAATTATCGAGTTATTGGTCTTCCGATTCCCGCTTTGCTGATGCAGGGTTATTTCTGTCTTATCACTTTACTGAAGCTCTCCAGAAGAAAATCATTAGCGCACGCAACGTTTGATTATGAGAGCACACCTCCATGAAATTACAGCGATTGTGTGAACGCCGCTCTGCTTTTCCCATGAATCGAAGGGCGCTTGATTGTATTTATCCGAGGATACCTCGTCCAAAATGGATGCTGCTTCTCACAAAGCCAATTTTAATAGAATTTGATAGCAAAAACGTATATACCACGATTCTATTTTCCTGTCACGAGAAAGGCAACGGATCATGTAAACGCTCCGGCTCTCCCCTCCAGCGATTGTTGGTCCCCGTTGACCCCTGCGTTCCAGGAGAACACGTTTAATTGGGGAAAATGTGCAGGAAACGACCAATCCCTATTCCGCCGGGTCACCGGAGTGCAAGTTTTGCCGCCAGCAAGCCGCCAGGTTCTTTTGTCCGAGGCTGATCTGGGTACAGATGATGAGGACTTATTGCAAATGAGGCTCATTTCAGGCCTAATTCCCCCTCTTCAGCGCACACACCGCTTCGGGAGAGAGTCTGCGCCGTTTATGTCCCCTCGCACACATCTGATAAAGGCGGAAGTGTTGTACTGTGGCAGGTTATCCTCTCGACACGCCGTTCGTTCGACACTGCCGATAATCTGCAGCCTCCATCATTTGCACTGCGTTATCAGTTGCAGGCGAGCAGGAGAGAACGTGTTTAAAGCACCGAATGATAGGCGTCGGATTACAACAGCCATGGGAGTAAATTACCTGCATTAGTAACAGCAAAGCGTGAATCGATCAGACTGAGTCTTGTAATCAATAGATAAAGCAACAGCCGTCTCACGGGGGGCGATGTATATAGAGCTGTGTGGAATAAAGATGTTTCCTTTAGTCTCTGGAGACATTTCTACATTATTGCTTGAAAATATGATGACATTAGTGTTCGTGGTTGTGTCAAAGTCCATTTCGTTTCACTGAGAACACGAACAAATCATGTCGAGAACACGTCCAGGTTATATTTCAACGCTAGAAGACAGGTTATATTTTATGGATTCATCGCAGTGAAATCTAATCCGTAAAAAGATTCGTTTAGATTCGTTCAGTGACTCTTTCAGCAGGTTGGATAAGGAAGTTATGCTGGCAGGTGAGTCATCTGTGTGTTATGAGTGAGTCGTTGAATCATTGTCTTGATCAAGAGAGTCGTTCATGACCAAATCAAATCTTCTTGTTCCTTTACTAAAATTTTTTATGTCTACAAAAGAGTGTTTTCCAGGTTTCTCCAGCAAAAAGATTTGTTTTGATTTGTTCACTGGTTCAGTGATTCTTATTACAGGTTACATATGTTAGTTATGCCGGGAGGTGGACAGAAGTGAGTCGTCTGTGTTATGAGAGAGTCGTTGAATCATTGACTCGATCAACAGAGTTGTTCATGAGCAAACAAAGTTTTATTAGTCTATAAATCTACTCGGAGTAAAACAGAAAGTGTTTTGAAGAGAGACATTGTAAGTGTTTCCCAACCCGAAAAATTCGTTTGGATTCGTTCACAGGTTCGGTGACTCTTTCTGCAGGTTACATGCAGTTGTTATGCTGGCGGATGGCGACAAGTGAGTCATCTGTGAGTTATGAGTGAGTCGTTGAATCACTGACTCGATCAAGAGAGTCGTTCATGACCGAATCAAATCTTCTTGTTCTTTTATTAAATTGTTTTATGTCTACAAACCTAATTGGAGTACAAAAGAAAGAGTGTTTTCCAGAGAAAGAAGGTTGCGCCAGCAAAAAGATTTGTTTGGATTTGTTCACTGGTTCGGTGACTCTTTCAGCAGGTTATGCTGCGAGGTGGCGACAAGTGAGTCATTTGTGTTTTATGAGTGAGTCGTTGAATCATTGTCTCGATCAACAGAGTCGTTCATGACCGATTCAAGTCTTCTTGTTCTTTTACTAAAATTTTTTATGTCTACAAACCTACTTGGAGTAAAAAAGAAAGAGTGTTTTCCAGCGAAAGAGGGTTTCTCCAGCAAAAAGATTTGTTTGGATTTGTTCACTGGTTCATTGATTCTTTCTGCAGGCGACATACAGTAGTTATGCCGGCAGGTGGAGACAGGTGAATCATCTGTGTGTTCTGAGTGAGTCATTGATTTATTGACTCGATCAACAGAGTCGTTCATGTTCTTATTACTCTTTTACTACAATTTGTAGGTCTGAAGTAAAAAAGAAAGTGTTTTCCAGAGAAAGAGGGTTTCTCCAGCATAAAGATTTGTTTTGATTTGTTCACTGATTCACTGATTCTTTCTGCAGCCGAAACAAGTCTTATTACTCTTTTATTACAATTTGTATATCAGGAGTAAAAAAGAACGAGTGTTTTCCAGAGAAAGAGGGTTTCTCCAGCAAAAAGATTTGTTTGGATTTGTTCACTGGTTCATTGATTCTTTCTGCAGGCGACATACAGTAGTTATGCCGGCAGGTGGAGACAGGTGAATCATCTGTGTGTTCTGAGTGAGTCATTGATTTATTGACTCGATCAACAGAGTCGTTCATGTTCTTATTACTCTTTTACTACAATTTGTAGGTCTGAAGTAAAAAAGAAAGTGTTTTCCAGAGAAAGAGGGTTTCTCCAGCATAAAGATTTGTTTTGATTTGTTCACTGATTCACTGATTCTTTCTGCAGCCGAAACAAGTCTTATTACTCTTTTATTACAATTTGTATATCAGGAGTAAAAAAGAACGAGTGTTTTCCAGAGAAAGAGGGTTTCTCCAGTAAAAAGATTTGTTTGGATTCGTTCACAGGTTCGGTGACTCTTTCAGCAGGTTATGCTGCGAGGTGGCGACAAGTGAGTCATTTGTGTTTTATGAGTGAGTCGTTGAATCATT
This sequence comes from Opsariichthys bidens, assembly GCA_037194245.1. Lineage (NCBI taxonomy): Eukaryota > Metazoa > Chordata > Actinopteri > Cypriniformes > Xenocyprididae > Opsariichthys > Opsariichthys bidens. The sequence goes on from CM074278.1 coordinate 32,862,583, forward strand.
TGACTCAGTCGACCGAATCAGGTCTTATTATCACTTTATTAAACAAAGTCTTACTTGAAGGATTTGTTCAAAAACACATTGTTTGAGATTCTTTGCATGGTGACATTATTCTAACGACAATCAAGCACAAAATATCAAGTGCATATACACAGTGAACCTGCGGCTATGACGCCGGTGCTCAGGATTCATATGCAACACCGATCGCTAATCTTTCTTGGCGAGCAGCACATCTCTGACTTCATGATGGCAGCCGCTACAACTAATGAGAAAAACTGTGTCAGTTCCTCGAGCGCCAATGAATAATTCTTAGAATGAATGAATATGGGGGCAGAGAGAAAATATAGCACTATCTCTTTATTACAAATGTCCAAGATAATATTTTACTCTTATTAAAATCTCCAAGCCCTCCTTCCGGACGACGCCTCGCGCTTCACCCCAGGGAGAGTTTTAATATCCTTATAATTTAATATCCAGCTCAGGTTTATATGGATCTACCGCCGAGCTTATGAAAATACTCCCCCAGAATGCTCCAGGAGCGCTCAGAGGAAACTTTCTTTCTCATTAGTGTAAATGTTGCATGAATAATTCGACTGTCCCCACCCATGGCTCATTTAAAACATCCGCAGATGATAGTATTGTAAGATCCTCTCGGAGAAGTTGACGGATATTGAATCCGCATCTGTAAATAGTATTTTAAATTGGCTTTTGAGTGCAAGGAGAATCCCGGGAATGCTGAATTGCTCATCTGCTCCTTTGGTACATTTGAGGAATGTGTCCGTCTAAAAAGACGTTTGCGTGTCTTTTCCCAAATAGATCGTTTTTGCATTTCATTCAGTTGAGTTTATTTCTACCTCCTTATTAAATTAGTTCTAAATCAGTGTCAGTTTTATCTCTGCACTCAAAACAATATTTCTATCTAAAGATAAGTTTTATGTAATTTAATCACGTAGCAATTTTCCAACCATTTGGATGACATAGTTTTAACACAAACTCATAAACTTCATGTGATTCATATTTGTCAGTCATACGTAAATGAAATCGGTCAGATTTATGTAATAGTGACTTTTATCTTCAGTTGATTTCATCAGTTGTAGTTCTTGTGTTTCTCTGTCCTTCAGTGATTCTGCTTGTTAACAGCAGGCGTTCATCATTAATGCTCAATCATCACTTCTTGTGTTTCTCTGTCCTTCGGTGATTCTGCTTGTTAACAGCAGGCGTTCATCAGTAATGCTCAATCATCACTTCTTGTGTTTCTCTGTCCTTCAGTGATTCTGCTTGTTAACAGCAGGCGTTCATCATTAATGCTCAATCATCTCTTAATGATCTCATTAACTCTGACACTGCTTCAATGGTGCGCACACACATGACCACTAAACAGTGTTCATTAACCTGTGAACTATTACATAAATCTGACCTATTTCATTTACGTGTGACTGACAAATATGAATCACATTAAGTTTATTAGTTTGTTTATGTTAAAACTATGTCATCCAAATGGATGGAAAATTGCTCTGTAATTAAATTACATAAAACTTATGTTTAGACTGAAATTTTTTTTGAGTGTGAAACGCCTCCATTTTAGTCTAGAGTTTTCTTCACAATATTCCTCATTTAAATCATTCAAATGCGGAATAAAGGGGCGGGGCCTGGTTGAGTTCGTTAAAACTGGCAGTTATGTTAAGGGGCGGGGCATTTCCCACACGCCAATCAAAACACACCGCACCGGCCAAACAATCAGAGCGCATTGTGCTTTTCAGAAGGCGGGGCTTCATAGAAACGGGAACTAGTTACTGACAGAAACAATGGCAGATTAGAACAAAACAAAGTGCGGTTGGTCGCTTTACACGTCGGTCGGACTGTTTAATAACTGCCGTTGACCTCAGGTGCCAATCTCACAGGGTGTCGTGTCATTTCAGCAGGCCGAGGTCAGCGAACGCCCTTCAGTTTATCTGAAGCACAATGTTTATTTGAACACACAGAGACTTGGCCGTGCTCGGACGTCACATCAATATTAATGCGGGACAGACAAACTGTGTCCCTCCGGCCCGAAGCGAGCGAGGTGCCAAAAACAGCAAGGACATGAAACTAAGAGCCAGATTTACTGCGTCCCTCAAGAGCAATTTACTTCACATTTGTTAGCAGATGCGTGTTTGTAAGACAAAAGCCATTTATTGTACCTGTCCTGATTTTCCTCAGAAGGGATCTTGGATGTGCTCCTTTTATCAACATTACGTTAAATGTGTTTATATAGCCTTCACGTTGATGTTAAAACCCATCCAGTTAATCAAATCAAACACAGGACACCATGTCCAGACGTCCTCCTGAGTTAAACTCAAAGAGTTGCTTCGGTTTTTTTTTGTCTTTTCCTCCGGTTTTCTCGGCGGGAGGCTTCGTTAAGTGCATCTACTTCATCCCAAACCACTGACTGCACCAATTCTGTGGCCCGCGTTTGAGAAGAGACTCGTCTGTCTAGGTAATGACACGGCCGCGACAAATGCGGTCTGACTGGGAGAAACAAATTTCCCTTCAGGGAAAGCGAGAGCGCCGACGAGTTCCTGCTTTCCTTGAAGACACACTGGGTTCCTGGAAGCCACGGTAGACTCTCCATCTGGCTTTGGTTTAAAGAAGTACTTCACTCAAAACTTTTAATTCATTATTTACTAAGCCTCATGTTGTAAATCCATACAGGAAAAAGCAAAACTTTACACACTTTAAAGTGATTCTATTAAGGTGTTTGCAACATAGCAGTCATTGGAGTATTACAAGATTTAATATCTGCACCAAAACATTTATTTTGACGCTCCCAACATAGTAAATTGACTAATATTTACTACTTAGTTATCCAGTCACAGCCTCCGCTGAGGCAAAGTCATGTTGTGCATCACGGTAAATGTGTTTCCATTGTAGTTTATGTCGTCTTATCGGATAAAAAAAAAAATGAGGGAATGCATATTTTATGTGCATTGTTAGAATTGATGTGCATCTCGGTATTTCCCTCCAGTATCCCAAAATGTGCATAGAAATAGGTGGATGAAAAGGGTGTTCCGCAGAGACCATCCCACAGGTTTGGAGAGCCACAAGGGTTCACCTTTGGGTTAACGACTCCTTTAGCGGCGCACAAGATGTCTTGTTAAAGCGCAGCCAGGACAACAGCAGGTTTTCCAGGAGTCCCGAGCCCAATCAGGTGCTCGCTGACGGGTGGAGAACGGCCCTGGCAAAACCTGAACGCCTCTTGTCACTTTATTAGCAGGTTACAGCTCTTTTCCAGGGAGTGACAGTCAATCGAACCAGTCCTCGGTAAATGATCCGAGGAGCAGCGATGCTGATATCTCGGGGATTTGCCGTGTTTGGCAGGAGAGTATTCCCTCATCACAACCTGAATCCCACGGATTACATATTTTCCACTTGTACGGCAAGGTTATGAAATGGAGAGGGGGCTCATTTCGCGGGATTGGCAGCCGTACGGATACGGGTCCTTAGGGGGGCGTGAAGCCTGTGAAACGGCACGCGAGCTGCTCTGTGATGCTAATGAAACACATGCAGCTTAGCATCTGCTTCATGACTGGATCAGAATGAGGAACGTCTGTCTGAAATTAGTCTAGAAGTGATGTTTTGTATGTGAGAAATTGGACAGGGGTGTTCATTTCACAACTATAAAGGTCATATTCCTACACTAAAAAAGCAGCAGTTAATTACCAGTACTTTTGGACATTTTTGAATATATATATATATATATATATATATATATATATATATATATAAATAGCTAATACAGATTTTAAAATATATTTATTTAAATATATTTTCAATAACTTTACTTGTTTTCGCATATATATATATATATATATATATATATATATATATATATATATATACATTATAATATATGCAATAAATGTATTATTATAATATGTATATATAATATATATATATATATATATTAAAATATATTTATTTAAATATATTTTCAATAACTTTACTTGTTTTCGCATATATATATATATATATATATATATATATATTATAATATATGCAATATATGTATTATTATAATATGTATATATAATATATATATCTATATATATATTAAAATATATTTATTTAAATATATTTTCAATAACTTTACTTGTTTTCGCATATATATATATATATATATAGTATTATATTATATTATATTACGGTATATTATATTATAGTTATTTCTCTCTTCTGTTCACAAAAGCTACATTTATTTGATCAAAAATACAGAGAAAAATCTGAAATATTATTACAATTTAATATAATGGTTTTCAATGTGAATATTTTTAAAAATGTAATTTATATCCAGTGATCAAAGCTGAATTTCCAGCATCATTACTCCAGTCTTCAGAGTCACATGACCCTTCAGAAATCCTGTCTTTGATGCTCAAGAGACATTTATGGTTATTATCAGTGTTGAAAACATTTGAATAGATTTCTTTGATGAACAGAAAGTTCCAAATAAAATCATTTATTTGAAATAGAACATCTTGTAACACAATAAATGCACTTTTGACCAATTTAAAGCATCCTTGCTGAAGAAAAGTTTTCGTTTATTTAAAAGAACCCAACTGAGCACTAAATGAACGTTCGTGTATTTATATCTACATAGGCGCTGCGAGCCGCATTCATTTTACAGTTTTATACTGTTACCGCATGTCAAAACGTTTCTCATTTCTGTCTGTTTTATTCCCCCTCAGGTATTTAAGGAGAAACCCCCAGTACAAAGATGATCCTTCATGTAAAGGAAGTTTCCTGAGCTATGAAAGAGCAATACTGTCTCTCTCTCGTCCCATTTCTTTCTACTTCCTGTGGCGTAGCACCTTCTGTTCACAAGAACTCTGTGCTCCGGCACTAAGAGAACATGCGTCTCTCTCTCTCTCTCTCTCTCCATCCTGTGCTGGCTGCTCTCCAGTCCTCATAAGCTGCTAACTAATGTTCCTCCCTCTCTCTCCGTTCCCGTGGGATCATGAGTGGTCCTTCACCTGGAAGAGAGCGGCTGATGGTTTCCTTCCTGCTGATGGGTTCGCGGAGCATCACGGCCTGCTGGTTTATTTACCGGCTCTTTGTTTTATTCATGACGATTTAGTCTCGCTTCAGTCAATTGAAGGGAGTGACATGTCATCATATGAGCGAGGCTGCACTCGGTCACACCGAGCAACTTTATGAATAATACGGCGTGGAAGAATTAATCTGTTTAAATAAACGTCTGCGCGCTGAATGAGAAATAGAGACGGAGGCCTCGACAAATAGATCAGCAGATTAGAGGAGAGATTCCCTTCTCGGGTGCGCCACTGTTTGCCGTGAAGGAAGGATGAGCAACAGAGGACAGAACAGCAAAGTACAGAATCTCCGGATCAAAACACAGGCGAAGAAGAAGCAAAAGCCAGCGATTGACGGAACGATAAGAGGAGGATGAGGAAACGTTGAAGTGTAGAGTATGTTGATGGACTGTGTTTTGATCATCCCATTTGGATGTGATTCTGATGTAATTATGACGCTTAGTTTTCTTTCTTTTTTAAACAACAACAACAACAACAACAACAACAAAATTCTTTATTATTATTATTATTATTCCACTCTGGGAGTCTATGGCAGAACCGGTCGCAGGAAAGTTATGAAATTTGGCACACTGATAGAGGACAGTCTCGACATGAACTACTGAAAATTTGGTGTCTCTAGCTCAAACCGTCTAGCGCCACCACTTGTCCGAACTTTTCACTCATGTTTAGGCTATTCGATTCCATTCGATTGGATTTTTCGTCATGAAACTTTTCCAGCCTACTTTTTCCAAACTCCTCCTAGACGGTTGCTCCAATTTTCATGTAAATCAAATCGGATCATCTTTAGACAATATTGGCTAAAAGATATCAAAAGCTTTTTTATAAACCCAACCGTGCTCGAATAAAGCGCAAACAAATTGTCCACAATTTCTCAAAAAAAAACGCTTTAGCACATTCGGACCAAACTTGGTACATATAATCACGTTTCAGCACAGCGCCACCTACTGGTCCGGAGAGGGCTCTTTTAGCTTATAACTTCCAAACTGCAAAAAATTACATAACGCATCTTGTTAGATTCAATAACATTCAATTTTACCATATCGGCCATTTAGGGCATCAGCCATTTTGTTGCACAATGCTGTATTTTTTTTTAACGCATTAGCGTATCATTACAAATTTGGGTATGGGTCATCAGCACGATGCCCTGAAGGAGCCTGAGAAGTTTCAAGACAGTGCCACCTAGTGGTGAAATCAAATATTTACATGCTCATAACGGTTATTTTCATCCCTCAATCCCTGTCGAGTCCAACGATATTTAATGGTTTGTGCAATATTAAAATTTTGAGTTAATATCTTCAAAACCGTAGAAAATTCATAAACGTCAATGTTTCAGCCACACATGCCAAAATTTTGATATTAAGTGGCAAAAAAAAAAAAAAAATGCAAAGTCATTTTTTATGTAATCATACATATACATGTCTGTAACTCCGAAATGCGAAATGGGATATTTTCCTCCAAATTTGACACATTTAAAATATAATACATATAAAAATATGGTGGGACTGTGCCTGTTGGTGGCGCTATAACGGAAAAAAAAGTTAAATTAATTACAAAAAAAAAGTTTATTAAAAAAATGCTGTTACTTCTTGCTTGCTTCTTTGTGCTTTGAACTTTAACGGCTGTTTGCAACTATATTTAAATTATATTTTCATGCATTGGTGGAAGGACGCGCCATCGTTTCTCGCTCAATAGTCAATACTCTTATTGCATTTTCTCACTATTTACTTTTACTGAGGGTTTCGGTACGTCTTTGTATATTATATGTACATGCCATGTATATTAATAATGATTAAGTGTAAATGATTAAATGTACAGTGTCAGTCTGATGACGGTGTGATATAGATATAATAATGCACACTCAGATCATGTATAATTCAACAGTTTCCTTTTCATTACTGCAGGTGAAATGAATTCTTTATCATGCGTCTGCCGGCTCTCAACCAAAGTGATCCTCTAAGCCGCTTGAAAAGTGCAGGACCTCTTTTTTCCCGTTTTCATCCTCCCTTTCCGATCATTTAAAGGGTCAGTTTGCTCAAAAATGAATTCTGTGTCTTCGTTTACTCACCCTCATGTAGTTTTAAACCTATATGGAGTTCATTCATTTTTCCGGAAAGCAAAACAAGATGTTCACATTGCTTTGAATGTGTGCAGATCCTGCCCCTGTTTGAGTGTTTGTGTCATATTTACATCATGAGTTAAACAATATCACGGAGTGCAATATTAAACGAGTGCTGTTTTTGTCCCAAATATAATGAGAGCAAATGCGATAACCTACTGATTTTATACAACAGTTCAGTATAAGAAGTTAATATTGTGTTTTTTGTTCGATATTGCGATTGAGAATATAAAGACAAAGCAGAACCGTTCTTCTCCCCAGCAGTGTTTCCTTTCTGAATCAGTGTTTTGAACCGAGTGATTCAGTCCCACAAGCCTGAAGAACGATTCCGAATGAATCATTAAGACATTTACCGCCAGTTTGAGTTTCTTATTTAGCGTCTAATTTTATTTAAAAATCCATTTCATATTTCCATTTTAATTAAAAAAATAAAATAAAAATAAAGGTATAGTTCACCCAAAAAATGCAATTTTAGTAATCATTTACTCAACCTCATTGTCCAAAAGTTAGTTTAATAAAGTATTTGTTGGATCAAATAAAATATTTCTTTTCTGAAGCTACTTTTTGTAATGTCAATTGGATGTTTTACACAATAATGACTTAAATGATCTTTTTGGGGTTAATTGATGTAATTAATTAGCTTTTTAAAATTTGAATCGCTTGACAGCCCTAAATATAATTATTATAATACATAGTAATACTTTACAACAATACTTTTCTTTAAACTTACTTCTACAACATCTTATTAATGTTAATTAAGATTATTAAACATGCAGGCCTGGTTTCACAGGCAGGGCTTGGACTAAGCCTGGATTAGGCTTTACTTCAACCAGGGTATTTAATTAGCTTTTATAAACAAAACAAAAAACATTACTGGTGCATCTTGAGACTTACATATTTTAAGATAACATGTTGATATTAATAACGATAAAAGTCCATACAACTCCTTTTGGAGGCAACAGTGTATTTGAGGAACATGCAAAGTCACTAAATATGAATCCAAGTAGTCAGTGAATATGGACATTTTATGAGACTTTTATGAGTCCACGTCCACTGTATGGCGAACAGGATCTCCTTTAACAAGGTGATGACTTTATTGTTTGGTGAGCAATCTTTCTTTAAACACCATTTTTCTGTGCTGTCACTCATAACCCGAGAACGATCTCTCCAAAATATTCCTCAGCGATTATCGGGAGCTCTGCTGCCCAGCTGAGCGTGCGACTAATTGATTATTCCTTCATTATTCATTCACCATATGAGGATCACATTACAATTTCAGATTCGCGAGAGGGCGCGCCGAAACTCATTCGCCGCGCGCATTAGAGACGACCTGTGACTCCAGAGATGCAAAATGTAAAGTTTTGGGGAAAAGTTCTTTCTTAAGGCCACGCGGCTAAACTTTCCTTCTGCGGCGCGAGGTCATCCGTTAATTTAGCCCACTTCTCTAGAGAGAGGCAGAAGTACGGCGGTCATGAAGGAAAAACTTTGCTCTTGCTAAAAATAACCACCTTTGCCAACCTCCTCACTTTGTGGGTCAGTGGCTGGCTGATATTGATCGTTTTAAATTACTCCTGCGCTCCTCATGCTCGGCTGTCTCTCTGCGCGCCGCTCTCTCTGTGTAAAAGGTAGTGATGTGGGATATTGGTACATCAGCACGACAGGCCGTGATGCATAAACGCCTTCCTCTATTGATTCATCGGGCTGTCAGGGGAGTATTTGGGCAGAAGTCTTTTACTTTATCATGTTTGTTCGGCGTCTGCGAGGGCGGCCACCCCGCTGCTGCTCCAGAAAGATTTTAATAATCTTGTTTTATAGACCTCAGTCCCAAGGTCAATAGCACTTCCATTATAATGCTGTGCTGGGAATATGTGTGCGGATAATTCAACAGTCACTTCTCTGGTTTTTCGCCTAGTAAAAGCGGTAACCTATGGCTCTTAAAGAGACGGTACACGCGCTCTTGGATTGCGATGCAAGTCGTGTCAAAACACCCAAATATTATCCGGTCACCCTTTCAACATGCCATCGGGGAAAGAAGGACTAAGGTAAGCATAACTGCAGTTTGAAGCAGGGTTATTATAGCGAAGTAAAAATAAATCAAGTTTCGTTATTTGAAATGAGTCTGAACTGAAATAAAAACTATACAAATGAATCATTTTAGTCAGTTGCCAAGGAAACATTTCTCATTTTACCTTGATGTACTAAAATAACTAAAAGGAAAACTGAAATAAAATTGATGAAAATATATTGACATTTTAATAAAACTAAAATTAATAAAAAGTAAAAAAAATCACTAAAATTTAAACGAAAATGAAAACGGAAAATATAAAAATAAAAAACAATTTAAAATATTAATGAAAAATATTTTACTAAAACTTAAACTAAAATGAAAATGGAAAATATAAAAATGAAAACTAATTTAAAATATTAATGAAAATAAATTATTTTAGTCAGTTGCCAAGGAAACATTTCTCATTTTACCTTGATGTACTAAAATAACTAAAAGGAAAACTGAAATAAAATTAACGAAAATATATAGACATTTTAATAAAAACAAGAATTAATTAAAATTCAAAAACAGACAAAAAAAATAACTAAAACTTAAACTAAAATAAAAATGGAAAATATAAAAAATAAAAATGATTTAAAATATGAATTAAATCTGTTTTACTAAAACTTAAACGAAAATGAAAATGGAAAATATAAAAATAAAAACCAATTTAAAATATTAATAAAAATATTTTAGAAAAACTTAAACTAAAATAAAAATGTAAAATCTTATAATGAAAACTAATTTAAAATATTAATGAGAATATTTTACTAAAACGAAAAATGAAAATAAAAAATATACAATTCAAAATATTAATAAAAATAAATTCAGCGATACTAAAGTCACACTGATTTACAGTCATCAAAGCCACTCTGTGCAGAACCCTGCATGAAGTGGTGATGCTATTTTTGTTACTATTTTTTGAGAGTGAACGTTTACATTTATGCATTTATCTAAAGAGAATTACACTGCATTCAAGCTATACATTTTTATCAGTTCATGCATTCCCTGGGACTCGAACCCTTGAGCTTGGTGTTGCTAGTGCAATTGCACTGCTTTTATGTGACCCTTATCTCTTATATTCTGGGAAATAAAATCATTTTTCATATTTAATGTGTCACAATGTCTGAAATTTTGTTCGATCAAACACTGGAAACGGAAGCAATGCATTGTGGGGAATACAGTAGTCCAGTGTGTTTGGAGTAGGTCATGTGGGAGTTCTGTGCGAAAGTTAGAAAATATGAATTATGGTACAGTAGTATGTGTTGTAGTGATTTCAAACTAATTTTACTTGCTCGGTTTGGTGTTATTAACGCTGTTTTTGACGTTTGAAAGGAGTGATAATAAACCCAGTAATAATAAGTGAACTGAATGCATGAGATGGATTTTGAATCTCACATAATAGGATTTTTATTGCTGAAGGTATTGTGGGAATCTGCAGACGGTGAGGAAGAAAAGGATGTGACTGATGTAATCTGGTTTTATGTCTTTTTTTCTCGTAGAAATTCAATATTTCTCATCTCCAATGACAGATGAATTGTCTTTTGAATGATTTTTGGGCCTCTAATTCTCTGAAGCACTGTTTGTCTTTGGATCGTTACAGACCCGAAAAGGAACTAAAGATTTCTGTGTGATATTGCAGTCAGTGTTGGGGAAAGTTACTTTGAAAAAAGTAATCTGATTACTTTACTCAGCGTTACCCTTTCAATCATCACTACTGCTAGAGAAATCCGAACAAACGCCAAAGTATTAAATTTGCTGTTTTATTTCTTTTCGCTGAGATTAAACTCACGCACTGTTTTTGTACCGTGTTTCTCAAATGTTTTTTGTGTCAAGGATGAATTGTAGCATCTGTTTTTGAAGAATTCCCCTACTGATCATGTACGTCTTTTTTTAAACCGTTGGTCGATAAATGCGCCGACACGTGTCAGAACGGCGAGATTGCGGGCGTTCAAACCGTCCACAGATATTCAAAGTTCTCCCATGAAACTCTAGATGGCACAGGCTGATCCTTAACTAATCTAATCTGATCTTTAAGCCAATGAAGTCGCTGCTCAACCTTCAGATACTCATTTTTACTGTACCAATCTGCAGCGCGCTCTCAGAAACCCTCCACCTTCCCCAGCTCCACCTGCATAGAACAACTACGGACAATCAATGTACGCAAAAAATAAACGGACGATGCTCACGATGATAAAATAGGTCATCATGCAACAGGATTAACAACATTTTAGCCTATTATTTCAATAAAACTTAAATGTGCTTCATTAAAATAGCCCAAATCCACGCAAAAATTATTGTTTAGTAACATCACGTGACATTCTAAATAAATTAAATGAACAAAAACAAAAATAATCACTGCCAAGCATTATTCTGTGAACGAAACAATGGTTTTAATGAGTTAAATTAAATTCATAGCGATTGATGCATTTGATTCGGATAATGACAGGATTATTTAGAATAGATGTTGGTATATTAGTGACCTTTCATTTTATTTAAACATGTTTAGGGGAACACTTTTTCATTTTTAACCCAGCCCAACATATTGGAGCTGAATATTAATTGTCTTTTAAATGACTAGCGCTCATACTTTTCTATATTCAATGTTTTAAAGAAAGTTAAAGAAAGGCTAAAAGCGTGTTGTGAAAGCATAAATACGAACGTCAATAACCTTGCACATAGACGTCCATTAACGGGACCCAGGGGTGTTCGTATGTCTTGTGTCGTGCACAGAATCAAGAATCGATCAATCTGTCCAGCTGGTCTCGTCCCAGAGGAGATCTGATGAATCTAAACAATGTCCCGAAGGATGTCAGCATGCATTAACGTCCTCTGCTGTGAGAGACTAACTTTGCCGCTCTCAAGTTTTATTCACTGTCTTTGGGTTTTCTGTTTTCAAACAGCCATCACAAATGTCTTTATTTCACCAGAGGTCATACATTCGTGTTCTGTGAGTCTTTCTCTTTTATTTATAGGGCGTCTTCAAATTTTGACAGCATCGAAATGCTGAGAAATACTCGACTTTATAGAGAAACGCGAGGCACTCGGTTGTGAAATCGGTGACGTGTGTCATGAGGATTCAGTGGTTAACCATGGTTATACATTTCTGTATTTATTACAAGTACAGTTTGCACACTCTGTATATATTTAATGTATAAATGTGTGTATGAGGCGTATCAACGGGACTGAAAAGCAAATATAGCCCACAAACACATTTTCCATTCATGCAAATTGACAATTACCAGCACATAAACTTGACTATTAATATTTTCTTGTTACGGTCAATTTGTTTCATGTGCAGCGAGGAGTCATGACCAAACAGATATCAGAAAACACAGCGGGAAGTTTCTCTCTTTTTCCCAGATGTCATTTCATTTTCACAGAAGCACCATCCCAAAAAACATCTCATCTTCTCCATCTAAAGAGAAACTCAAACAAATTTTGTTTTTCATCCAGAACCTCAAATATCATGATAGGAATCCTGGCTTTTTAACATGATACAGCTGGCAGATGTTATATATATAAAAGTGTTTTTTGGTATTTAAAGAGAACCTATTAAGCTTTTAACGCGTCGGTTCTTCTCCATATCAGTTTCAGTGTTTCTGAAACGCCTCCATCTTCACAATATTCCTCATTTAAATAATTTATATGCAGAATAAAGGGGCGGGGCCTGGTTGAGTTTGTTGAAACTGGCGGTTATGGTGAGGGGCGGGACATGCTCGACCGATCACAACACAGCGCTCCAGCTGACCAATCAGAGCACATTGTGTTTGTCAGAAGGCGAGGCTTCACAGAGATAGGAAGTAAACAGAGCGTTACTGACAGACTGGGAATGGTAAAGGGCGGGACATGCTCGACCAATCACAACACAGCGCTCCAGCTGACCAATCAGAGCACATTGTGTTTGTCAGAAGGCGGGGCTTCACAGAGATAGGAAGTAAACAGAGCGTTACTGACAGACTGGGAATGGTAAAGGGCGGGACATGCTCGACCAATCACAACACAGCGCTCCAGCTGACCAATCAGAGCACATTGTGTTTGTCAGAAGGCGGGGCTTCACAGAGATAGGAAGTAAACAGAGCGTTACTGACAGACTGGGAATGGTAAAGGGCGGGACATGCTCGACCAATCACAACACAGCGCTCCAGCTGACCAATCAGAGCACATAGTACTTGTCAGAAGGCGGGGCTTCACAGAGATAGTAAGTAAACAGAGCGTCACTGACAGACTGGGAATGGTAAAGGACGGGACATGCTCGACCAATCACAACACAGCGCTCCAGCTGACCAATCAGAGCACATTGTGTTTGTCAGAAGGCGGGGCTTCACAGAGATAGGAAGTAAACAGAGCGTTACTGACAGACTGGGAATGGTAAAGGGCGGGACATGCTCGACCAATCACAACACAGCGCTCCAGCTGACCAATCAGAGCACATAGTGCTTGTCAGAAGGCGGGGCTTCACAGAGATAGGAAGTAAACAGAGCGTTACTGACAGACTGGGAATGGTAAAGGGCGGGACATGCTCGACCAATCACAACACAGCGCTCCAGCTGACCAATCAGAGCACATAGTGCTTGTCAGAAGGCGGGGCTTCCCAGAGATAGTAAGTAAACAGAGCGTCACTGACAGACTGGGAATGGTAAAGGGCGGGACATACTCGACCAATCACAACACACCGCTCCAGCTGACCAATCAGAGCACATAGTGCTTGTCAGAAGGCGGGGCTTCCCAGAGATAGGAAGTAAACAGAGCATCACTGACAGACTGGGAATGGTAAAGGGCGGGACATGCTCGACCAATCACAACACAGCACTCCAGCTGACCAATCAGAGCACATTGTGCTTGTCAGAAGGCGGGGCTTCACAGAGATAGGAAGTAAACAGAGCATCACTGACAGACTGGGAATGGTGAGGGGCGGGACATGCTCGACCAATCACAACACACCGCTCCAGCTGACCAATCAGAGCACATAGTGCTTGTCAGAAGGCGGGGCTTCACAGAGATAGTAAGTAAACAGAGCATCACTGACAGACTGGGAATGGTAAAGGGCGGGACATGCTCGACCAATCACAACACACCGCTCCAGCTGACCAATCAGAGCACATAGTGCTTGTCAGAAGGCGGGGCTTCCCAGAGATAGGAAGTAAACAGAGCATCACTGACAGACTGGGAATGGTAAAGGGCGGGACATGCTCGACCAATCACAACACACCGCTCCAGCTGACCAATCAGAGCACATTGTGCTTGTCAGAAGGCGGGGCTTCACAGAGATAGGAAGTAAACAGAGCATCACTGACAGACTGGGAATGGTGAGGGGCGGGACATGCTCGACCAATCACAACACACCGCTCCAGCTGACCAATCAGAGCACATAGTGCTTGTCAGAAGGCGGGGCTTCACAGAGATAGTAAGTAAACAGAGCATCACTGACAGACTGGGAATGGTAAAGGGCGGGACATGCTCGACCAATCACAACACACCGCTCCAGCTGACCAATCAGAGCACATAGTGCTTGTCAGAAGGCGGGGCTTCCCAGAGATAGGAAGTAAACAGAGCATCACTGACAGACTGGGAATGGTAAAGGGCGGGACATGCTCGACCAATCACAACACAGCACTCCAGCTGACCAATCAGAGCACATTGTGTTTGTCAGAAGGCGGGGCTTCACAGAGATAGGAAGTAAACAGAGCGTTACTGACAGACTGGGAATGGTAAGGGGAGGGACATCCTTGACCAATCACAACACACCGCTCCAGCTGACCAATCAGAGCACATAGTGCTTGTCAGAAGGCGGGGCTTCCCAGAGACAGGAAGTAAACAGAGCATCACTGACAGACTGGGAATGGTAAAGGGCGGGACATGCTCGACCAATCACAACACAGCACTCCAGCTGACCAATCAGAGCACATTGTGCTTGTCAGAAGGCGGGGCTTCACAGAGATAGGAAGTAAACAGAGCATCACTGACAGACTGGGAATGGTAAGGGGCGGGACATGCTCGACCAATCACAACACACCGCTCCAGCTGACCAATCAGAGCACATAGTGCTTGTCAGAAGGTGGGGCTTCCCAGAGACATCACTGACAGACTGGGAAGAGAATATGAGGAAAATAATGAACACTCAAGCATGAAAACATGTTCTAGTAGAGCCAAAAAACAACATCAAGACTTTGTTTACCAGAATCCCGTTTTTGGAGGCTCTTAAAAGCCTAATAGAAGAGTAGTTTGTCTCTTTGTTATATAACCTCTTTAAAACTGGACGTGAGTCTCTTTTTTTGTTCTTCTGAACAGGGAGTCTGTTATTTGGGCTCTGCTCTTATCGCACGAACTGCCTGGCCTAATTCATCACACGATCGCAACGATTACATTGTGAGAACAGATGCAGAAGAGATTGCTGTCCCTGCTGAGGATGTTGGGGCGGCATTAACTCACGATTGGACATCCTCGCCCTCATATTAGCACATTAGAAGAGCGTTAACCTCATCAGAAAGGCATAGACAGAAAGGCCAGCTCTGCCCTGCGGTCACACACGGCCCGCTAACTACCCATAAACACCGGCAGCACGTAATGAAAAGATGTGCTTAAGATTTTATGGGCTCCCCGATATATGTCGCGCCCCGAATCGATGTGTGTTTATAGGGTTAGACGATGACGAAGTTTATATTTTTGCATTTCTACGACAGTAGCTGAGCAAAACTCTGCCTTGTGGTTTTTCGAGAATGTCGGCGAAACTGAGTTATTGAAAAGGTGCATCCTTTCCTAGATCAGAGGTCAAAATAGAATTGAAATCTGAAAAATGCTGGGTTAAAAACAACCCATTTTGGGTTAAACATGAACTCAGCGGTTGGGTTGAATGTTAAACATGCTGGGTAGTTTTATTTAACCCAACTATTGATTAAAAACGAACCCAAAATATGTTGGAAATTAACAATCAGACTCATAATCACTATAGAGGCAACAACAATCAATCAAAATATGAATATTTTTATGTTTTTAATTATTATTCATTAAACATCTTCATAAAAGTTCATTTCCAACATACTCTGGGTTCATTTTAAGCATTTTAAACAATAGTTGAGTTAACATTTAACCCAGTTGGGTTGTTTTTAACCCAGCAGTGTGGACATGAAAAACAGGGATGGTTGTGTTTGTTTTTCATTCGGTTCAATTTACAATTCTTTTAATAATAATTGCTATGATTTTGTAGGTGATGTTATGATCATAACAGTATTAGATTGCAATAAAATTATGGCTTTACAAATAATCGCATATGATAAGTAAAATGATATTGAACTCATTAACATTTTCTAGTTGTATTTAATGCTTCATCTGAATATACTGCATATAATACAATTTTTTTATTAATATTAAAGCCTGTTAGCTGTCCGTGTCCTGTGACACTTTTTATTCATTCCCCCCTCCTATATTAATAATCATCATAAATTATGAATTAATCGAAAGCTTATGGAAACCATATTTATGTAATAGTTCACAGGTTAATGAACACTGTTTAGTGGTCATGTGTGTGCGCACTACTGAGTTAAAGCACCATTGAAGCAGTGTCAGAGTTAATGAGATCATTAAGAGATGATTGAGCATTAATGATGAACGCCTGCTGTTAACAAGCAGAATCACTGAAGGACAGAGAAACACAAGAAGTGATGATTGAGCATTAATGATGAACGCCTGCTGTTAACAAGCAGAATCACTGAAGGACAGAGAAACACAAGAACTACGACTGATGAAATCAACTGAAGATAAAAGTCATTTAATCTCTCACTATTACATAAATCTGACCGATTTCATTTACGTATGACTGACAAATATGAATCACATTAAGTTTATGAGTTTGTTTATGCTAAAACTATGTAATCCAAATGGATGGAAAATTGCTATGTAATTAAATTACATAAAACTGTATGTTTAGACAGAAATATTTTTTTGAGTGTAGAAGAACATATATTTACGCTAATGACCACCATGAGAGTGCAACTCATCTTTTTATTGTATTATGAATGACGTTTAGTAACACGGCAATGCACAAAACTGTGTAGCCAGGAGTGTTAGAGTTCAGAGCAATAATAACTGCCTTTGCAAGCACTGCTGATTATTTCAAATGCTTTTGATAAAATGTTTCACGAAGGTGTGCAGAATTAGCACTGGCACTTAGCAATGGAAAGATAAAGTGTGTTTAAGATAAGAGGCTTTGACCGCGGCCTGCGCAGCACTTACATTAATAAACAATGAGAGGCGCTTGGATTTCAGCTCAAGTACATTCAGGCCAGAGTTTTAGCAGAACACAGCCATGAGAGGTCTGAGAAACAATACGACTGGAAGAACAGGGTACAGTCAGGATGCTTTAGTGTTGTTTTTGCCCATATTAAATATGCAAAGAGAAAAAACAACAACTGCATGAGGACTGAATATCCATACGGCCCGAACATCCTCTGCTTAAAAACGACAGAAAATCGTTTAATCAATAGGAGTTTGGGTTCAGATCATTTCTAGGTTTTGATGAAAGATAAAATGGACAAATACTTCTCGAACTGTAAAAATATATCCTGGCAGCTGCTGTTGCCAAAAATTCACAGTAAAAAATACAGTGTTTCAGGTATTATGGGATGGCATATTTGTGCCTATTTTACAACTTATAACCATATTACAGTACAGGTTGTAGAATAGAAAGCCACATAATGAATCAGAGTTTATTGTAAGTGCAATATTGTAATATTATAAGTCCATAAAACATGGTAAATAACACTCAACTATACACACGCTACGGTGGCCGAGAGAGCTCAACGCGCTGCAAATAAGCAATATGCAAATAAAAAAAATACATGCAAATAAAAAAACGTGATCATCAGTTTGACAACACACGTGCTGCAAATCCTCACAACACACAACACAAAAACGCGCTGCAAACACAAAAACACACTGCAAACACAAAAACACACTGCAAACACAAAAACGTGCTGCGAACACAAAAACGTGCTGCAAACACAAAAACGCACTGCGAACACAAAAACGTGCTGCAAACACAAAAACGCACTGCGAACACAAAAACGTGCTGCAAACACAAAAACGCACTGCAAACACAAAAACGCACTGCAAACACAAAAACACACTGCAAACACAAAAACACACTGCAAACACAAAAACACACTGCAAACACAAAAAACGCGCTGCAAACACAAAAACGCGCTGTAAACACAAAAATGCACTGTAAACACAAAAACGCACTGCAAACACAAAAACGCACTGCAAACACAAAAACGTGCACTGCAAACACAAAAACGCACTGCAAACACAAAAACACACTGCAAACACAAAAACGCGCTGCAAAGACAAAAACGCGCTGTAAACACAAAAACGCACTGCAAACACAAAAACGCGCTGCAAACACAAAAACGTGCACTGCAAACACAAAAACGCACTGCAAACACAAAAACACACTGCAAACACAAAAACGCGCTGCAAACACAAAAACGTGCTGCAAACACAAAAACACTGAAAAACACTTTATTAAAAATAATAAATACATGAAATAATGTACAGTTGTTTATTTTTGTTTGCAGTTTTTATAGTATTTAATGATTGTGAACACTCCAATGATGTACACTATATAGAGATCAGTGAATGGGTGAGTTGAACTGGTTTTGGACACAGCTAATAAGCAGGTCCTAGTAGGGTCCGTCACATTTCCGTTGTGTTTTGCACTATTTGCAGCGCTTTTTGTATATGCAGCGCGTTTTTGTGTTTGCATGTGTTGTGAGGATTTGCAGCAAATGTGTTTTTTTGTTTGCATGTGTTTTTTTTTATTTGCATGTGTTTGCTTATTTGCAGCGCTTTGAGCTCTCTCGGCCACCGTAACATGCACACAAAAGTGCATTCAAAACATCGTCATGGTGACACACAACACTGAAATTTCTAGTTCCTCTCCCTCATGTCGTTCCACACCTTGGATATGCACACACATATTTTTGATGCGGTTTAGGACTCGTCCAATATAATCAACTCTTTCAAGGTCCAGAAAGGAACTAAAGTCATGGTTAAAACAGTGATGAATGTGATGAAGAGACCACAATACTTTGTGTGCGCAAAAACTAAACAAAAATAACCACTTTACTTTATAAAAAGCACAGAACCTCAGGATCAAAACACAGGAAAAATGGAGCAGAAACAAGTGATAAAAGCATTGCTTATATACAATGTAGACTTTGAAAAAGCCAACAAAAAAAAAAAAGAAGAAAAAAGAAACGATTTTCTCAGCTTTTAGTTCAAAATGTTCCTCTTTTTTATGCTTTTTTATGAATTCATAATGCTTGAAGCTAGATTATTTTTTTTTTAAGCAGAGGCTCTGTTCTTTCTTTTGATATGTTGCATGTTCAGACATTCATTCAACAAAATATTCTGGGGGCCATGAAACTTTTGTGAGAGTGGTCAGAAACACTGTCGGGGAAGGAGTTAATAACTTCTGATTACAAAAAATGAGAAGAAACAAAAACATATTCATATTTAATGCAACACGTAGTGACTTCTGAGAATGTCCTTTTACTGTTTTTCACTAATATATATATGAAAACATGAAAACAGGGGAAAACATGAAACTGAACTCGTCTTTTTCAGACGGTCAGAGTCAGAGAATCACCAATCGCTGTTTAAATGACATTAAAACTCAAAGTAATCACTTTGGTAATCTAAAACACTGTAATCTGATTAGCCACTCAAATCTTGTATTTTAAATACGTCACTAAGTGACTTGTGTTTCGTTCCTCCCCGACCCTGTCTATATATATATACGGTAATTCATTGACCATATTTTACAGTAAAAGTATAAGGAAGACGTTAGAGTGTTTTTCTGTAAAAATGACCAACATTTTTTCCAGTGCACCGATTTGCATTGGCGGGACCTGAACCTACAGAGACGTGAGGCTGGACTCTTGACCAGTAAAATAAAACACCTTAGTGAGTTTTACACGGGCAAATGTCGCTCAACGTGTAAAAACGCAGTGAGATTGGCTCTGCCTTTGTCGTGACTTTGAGAGACGGGACGAGAATGGGTTTCTCTTTGAAGATGATGTTCTGGTTTGGGGCTTCCAGTGTCTTTTGTTAGCGCAAAACTTCAAGAGATCGCCTTCAAGCTGAGCTCGGCAACTAATATTTCCTGAAGGGCAATGTTCTTGTGTCAACATTTGTAAAGAAGAGTATTACTATGCAAATGCGACAGCTTTCTTTGTTGTGTAACCATTGAGCTCACGGTCTCACAATCATTTAGCCTCACGTAGAAACAAAGACCTCTTGAAAACACAGACCTGCTTTGATGCAGCGAAGAACACACTCTCTGGTCTAAACACGAACGTACGGCGTCTCATCAGAGCAAATCGCAGCGCAGATCTGCTTTCTTCACTCGCTCCAGGTTCTCTGAAGTCATACGACAGCAGTGTGAGGAACAAACCCAAATTTAGACATTTGTGAGGAAACTACATGTCGCTTTGATGTTTCCACGCGTCGTATGACTTGAATCTCATTCTCTAATCCTTAATTTTATGGATGTTTAACAGCATCCATCTACGTTTGGAAAAGAGCCGAATGAAACATCCTCTTGTTTTTAATGCATACAGGTGTGACATGTCATGAGGACGAGTACATGATGACAAAATAATGTCAACGAATATATTACATTTACATTTACATTTAGTCATTTAGCAGACGCTTTTATCCAAAGCGACTTACAAGTGAGTACACTGTTAAAAAATTACTGTAAATTTTACAGTATAATACTGGCAGCAGGGTTGCCAGCCAGTTACTGCAAAATTTACAGTAGTGTTACTGTAATTTAATTTACAGAATTTCCCTGTATTCTCTGATTGCAGTAAATAACTGTATTTTTTAAATTAGCAATATTCTGTAAATTTGAGTCAAACCAACGCGTGACCCTAGAATGCGTTGCAGTTTACAGCAATATGCTGTATTGTTAAAAAACAGCCAGCGGCTGTAAAATAATGCTGTAATTTTTACAGTAATTCATTACAGTGTATTTGGATATTAGACATCCATTTAAGATGTTTAAGAGATGTTTTCTGACAAAGAGCTACAACATCTGGACATAAAAAGCATCTTTCTCCACTGACAGCCATTCAAAAGTCGTTGTGCATCAATGAAACTACATTTTTATCGAATCAATATTTCATAGAAGATGTGTTGCAACATTTCAGCTTTAATACATTGTGCTACTCGATGTTTCTTCATGATTATTTGTGAAATTTCATACCAAAGAGTGAAAAAAAAATCTTCTTGCTCTTGACACAAGAAACATTTAAATGTGAATGTGTGAGATTTCAATTAATGCTTTGTATGTTCTCTCTAGAAGGGTCCTCAACACTCTAAAAAGAGGCACTTTATTTCCATTTTCAACAACATGCCTTTGGTTTTCCACAGGGACGTGTGGCCCAGATAAGTGCTGCAATTCTCCCCACAAGCAAATTATGTCCAGTTAATGGTGGAACGGTACATGAAAAAACACCCGAACCGTTCGGTTCGTTTGACTCGGTTCGGTTCGTGTGTGCGTCGCGCGGTTCGACGCATGCACAATGTAGCTCCGTGTTCAGACAGTTTCGCGCGAACATACATATAGACGGTAGAAGTGGACAGTAGAAGTCACATATCACATCTTTTGCGCGCGCATATGCATGATTTCCAATGTAGGCGCGCGGCAATCGCGCTCAAAATGGAAGCAACGCGGCCGCGCTTTCCACGCTTTTTTAGGCGCGATTTGTGAACGGCTGCCCGGAGTTGGCGGATGCGCCCGTGACGTTCAAATCCGGTGTGTGGGAACATTTTGGATTTCATGTTACTTACGATGACAACGGAAATAAATCAGTAGATAGAACTGGGACTGTGCAAGAACAAGAACCGTACAGACCCGAAAACCGTGACCCTAAAACCGTGATACGAACCGAACTGTGGGTTTTGTGAACCGTGCCACCCCTAATATATATATATATATATATACTATATAGTTCCCATGCAAGCTCTCACATAAGTATCACAAGCTGATTGGCCCCTCCACCTCCCCAGCTCCACCTGCCTAGATCTGCAGTGGGATTAATGTGTGTTGCCAAATTCATATGTATTCGTACGAATGACCTACCCCTAACCCCGCCCCTAAACCTACCCGTCACTGGGGTTTAGACCAATTAGAGGAAGACATTTCACAATAAAGGTTTTCCGCAATCTTGTTTATCAGTGAGAGGATCTTGTTCTAAGGATGTTTAGGTACTGGAAAACAAGACAAATACACTGTACAAGTACATCATACTAAAATATTGAAGATTTGTTGCATTTAAAAATTCCTTGTTTCCTTTATTGATGAGAAATATTCATCGCAGTTAAAGCTATGCAGTCCAAAAGGATGGAAATTTTTGAATACATAAATCTTAAATTTACGCCTAAATATTTTAGCAGCTGAACCTGGGGTTTTGTATGACCACATTTTCTTTAAAACATTTGCTTTTAGATTGAAACAAACTTTCAAAAAAGAAAACCCAAAAAACAACTTTGTGAAAGTGAAAACTTCAGCGAAGATGCTTACTGTGTGCGAAATGTTGCCTTAAAACTGAAATGCGTAATTTTCTGAAGTTTTCAGGAAACCTGTCATTATTTTAACCGTTCCATTTGGCGAAGCTCATGGCACAAACGTGCCAACAAACATGAGAGATTTGCCCTTTTTGGAAGAATAATCCTTTGGAAAAACAGTTGGAAATCTCAAGCAAATGTGAAGCGGAGTCACATGGCAGAACGATCGAGCTGGTCTGTTAAAAATAATCCATTTTCTTCAGGCCTCCAGAGCTCGACGGCCACTCTTCTGGTTGAGTTTCTCTGTAAGCTCACGATTCACATGATGAGTCATTCAGCATGAAGCAAACGACCAATTTGACTGCACAAACTCTTGTGATAAGATGCTGCGCCTTTCCCCGCATTAGGATCGGGTGTGTTGATGAGCGTTTTCCCAGCAGCAGAGGGTCTGGGCTTTTGCTCGACGTCTCCATTGCCCGTAAACGAAGGCAAAAATAGTCCTAATTTAAGCATCAAGTGAGTGAAGTTCTGTCTCTCTGCCCCAGTTGGATAAATATTGACTGTTGTGGAGCAGATGGCCAGGGTGTTAGTGAGGCAAAGTCAGGGATCAGGACTGACATCTGGTCTCGGCGCTCCGTGAACACGGTTTCTACGTCAGTTTGGCTCATTGAGCGATCAGACGAACTTCACCGATCAATGTGAGAGGCCACACACTGCTCAATGAATCAATACGTTGGTCTGGTTTTCCAGTAAAAATACCAGCAACACTTTAAGTAACAAAATAAGGTTCCTAACAACATATGTGTTATAGTGCTTATTTATCTTTTTTAAGATTAGTCCACGTTAATTCAGGCCTATTATACAATATTAACTAATGTATTAGTAAATGTTGAAATTATTATACGTTTAAGTAGTAATAATAACTAAGTACACGTACTTACTACAAGGTTAGGATTACCGCAATTTAAATAAACGCATAGTTGCGATTCAATTTAATTAAGTTGCGAACGCTATTTTGTCAAGTTCTGCTGAGATCAGTCATCACATCAACTTAATATTGTTAGTAATTTAAACTTAAAAAAATAAATCAGGTTGTAGCAACTTAATAAAATTGTCTTGATAACTTCGGAAATTAGGCTCGTTCCCATGCTTTGCATAAGACTGGATAAGGAGAATAAATGTCAGAATTAAGAGTTAGTTTATTTGCTGTAAGTGAAGGAAAGACCTGTTAGTGTTTAATGCTGTTAAAAGAGTCTATGTAATGATGAAGAGTAGAAACACTGACTCTATAAACAATGCCAGTGGCATGATATATTGTACTCATGTTAAATAAGTTACATTTAGCATGCGCTATGATGGCAACTTAATTTTTTTGAGTTATCAACTTATAAATGTGTGTTTATGCTGCAAAAGTTCCTCTAACTCAGTGCGCATACTTAAATTCACTCAAAGTTGTCATAACTTTAAAAAACTGATGCAAATTTATTTTGTGTGTGTGTGTGTGTGTGTGTGTGTGTGTTTTATAGAGTATATAGTAACTACATGTCAGATGTGTAAGAAGGAAGCTGTAAAATAAAGTGCTACCAAACTGATTTTTAAAAAAAAAAAAATTTTTGAAAGAAGTCACTCCTGCTCACCAAGGCCGCATTTATTTGATCAAAAATACAGTAAAAATTGTGAAATATTATTAAAATTTAAAATAACAGTTTTCTATGTGAAAATATAGTAAAGTGTAATTTATATCCAGTGATCAAAGCTGAATTTTCAGCATCATTACTCCAGTCTCGATTGATTATTATCAACATCCTAGCAAGCGTTGGCTTAATCTTTTGTGTGTGTGTGTGTTTTATAGAGTATATAGTAACTACATGTCAGATGTGTAAGAAGGAAGCTGTAAAATAAAGTGCTACCAAACTGGTAGTAACTAAGATTGAAATATGCTTTAGAAATATTGACAAAATGTTCTTTTTTTTTTTTCAAAGAATATATCTTGGATTATTTTTTCTTTCTTAAATGGCAAGTTTTTTTTTTTTTTTGGGGGGGGGGGGGGGGGGTATTACGCATACATCACATCATTTAAACGTTTGGGGTTGGTAAGATTTTTTTTCTTCATATTTTTGAAAGAAGTCTCTCCTGCTCACCAAGGCCGCATTTATTTGATCAAAAATACAGTAAAAATTGTGTGAAATATTATTAAAATTTAAAATAACTGTTTTCTATGTGAAAATATAGTAAAGTGTAATTTATATCCAGTGATCAAAGCTGAATTTTCAGCATCATTACTCCAGTCTCGATTGATTATTATCAACATCCTAGCAAGCGTTGGCTTAATCTTTTGTGTGTGTGTGTGTTTTATAGAGTATATAGTAACTACATGTCAGATGTGTAAGAAGGAAGCTGTAAAATAAAGTGCTACCAAACTGGTAGTAACTAAGATTGAAATATGCTTTAGAAATATTGACAAAATGTTCTTTTTTTTTTTCAAAGAATATATCTTGGATTATTTTTTCTTTCTTAAATGGCAAGTTTTTTTTTTTTTTTTTTGGGGGGGGGGGGGGGGGGTATTACGCATACATCACATCATTTAAACGTTTGGGGTTGGTAAGATTTTTTTTCTTCATATTTTTGAAAGAAGTCTCTCCTGCTCACCAAGGCCGCATTTATTTGATCAAAAATACAGTAAAAATTGTGAAATATTATTAAAATGTAAAATAACTGTTTTCTATGTGAAAATATAGTAAAGTGTAATTTATATCCAGTGATCAAAGCTGAATTTTCAGCATCATTACTCCAGTCTCGATTGATTATTATCAACATCCCAGCATCATGTTGGTGAGTTTTGCATATGCAAACACCACTCACGTCTTCAGAAAAGTAAAAAATCCAGTTTATCCATGTCATTGCTTTAACCGTGACAGCGATCAGATATTAAGTCATTGGTATTAAACAGTTTTCACACAGCTGTAATCTCTTCTCCTGCAGGTGACGGGGTTCGCCTCCTGATCTGAGGGGCTTTATTTAGCGTACGGTGAGGTTTGGATTACTGAGCCACAGGTAATGGGATCCGTCCAGAGTGATTCTCTACCCCTCACGAGGACCCGGTATCTCCGCGTCGGAGTGGCCTCTTCAAGGCCCCGGCCAGTAAAGAGCTCCGATAACCATCGCGGCGTTATCGCACCCGCACCGCTGTGTCTGCAGTGCGAACGCTCAAGAGAGACGTCACTCATTTTGGCAGAGTGTTATGATAAACATGTGGCTCCGTCTCTGCCCAAGGGCTTTGCCACCCTGAAAATTTCAATCCATATCACTTTCCATGGATAAAATCTAGCACCGGCTGTCTGTCCTGATTGTCCTCTGGCTCTTCAGGAAGAGTTGAATGTGGGTCAGTTCACATATTTTCTTGCGTTCAGAACATACATAACGCTATTTAGCAACTCATGAAATGCTCTTCATTTCATATGTGCAAATATTTATATTGTGAGACAAATATTACATTCAATTTAAACCATTGGACATTGTAAAAATAAGTTTATTCTATCAGTCTGGAATTAACTTTATGTTTACCTTTCCCAATGGCACATATTTATGTAAATTCTTAACATCCACATAGCAACGCCTTGGCAACCACCTACAATGTCATTTTGTGTGGAAAAACACCCTCACATCTTCAGAAAAGGTATAAATGTTGAATATGTCATTGCTATTAAAGAAGCTGCATATTTATATTGTGTGAGACAAATATTAAGTAAAATATTATAAAGGAGAAAAAAAGTAATAATTGTTTTTGCAATTACATAATTGGCTTTTATTGTTGTACTATTTAAAAAAATATATATATATTATTAAGTTTTAGTCATTTTGTTGCATGCTTTTGTCATATTTTTTGTAATATATAAATGATAATGATATTAATAATAATTTATATATAATCTAATTAATTTTTATTTCAGCTGCAGTTTAAGTATTTTTAGTACTTCAATTGAAACATATTTATTTAATTTAGCCGCTGTGTGGCAACATTTAAAATTTTCATCTAATTAATTGTTTCAATTAATATTTACATTTTATTTCAGCTTCATTTCAATTAATCACAGATATTTTTAATACTTTTAGTCATGCTTAAAACAAAATGCTTTATTACATTTATTATCTTTATTACAGTATTTATTAATATTTTTAATTAGCAGGTCATTTTAATTGTAATTGATTGCTAGGTGATATACACATAAATACATATATAGATACATACAAATTAACAATATTCGGGGGCTATATTCAATATAACAAATTTGGGGGCTCATCCGGGAGTGAATGTGTATATTAATATATTTTATATATATATATATATATATATATATATATATATATACATACATATACATACAAATTAACAATATTCGGGGGCTATATTCAATATAACAAATTTGGGGGCTCGTCCGGGAGTGAATGTGTATATTAATATATATATATATATATATATATATATATATATATATATATATATATATATATGTATATATATATATATATATATATATATGTATATATATATGTATATATATATATATATATGTATATATATATATATATATATATATATATATATATATATATATACAAATTAACAATATTCGGTGGCTATATTCAATATAATAAATTCGGGGGCTCGTCCGGGATCGCTACATATACATATACATATATACATATATTAGATCCATCAAATCCTTAACTGTTTTTAAAGCTATGTTAAAATCACATTGGATTAATTCTGCATGCAAATCCCAATGATGGTGATTGATGTTAAATGTGTGTTATGTGTGTGTTTTATATTGTTTTATTTGTTTTTTATTTAGATTTTTTGCTGTCTCTTGGCATTGTGAAGCACTTTGGGACAACTAACGTTGTATTAAATTGGTGCTACATAAATAAAAATACAATACAATACATGCACAAGTGAGTGTATACATGTAGCGATCCCGGACGAGCCCCCGAATTTGTTACGGCTAGCTCGTTTTCAGCCACAACATTAAAGAGGGAACACACGCCACCCTTAAATCAATACAAATTAATTTAGCGATATTGACAAACATAACAATAACTACAAATAACAAACATAAGTGTAGGGAGGAATGAATAAATAAATAGCAGTAACAAAATCTTAAAGTTCTGCTCCTGTGAAAAGCATCCCAGCGAGAGCGCTAACCTCAACGGAAAACCCTTATACAGTCGAATTATCAATTAACGTGGACGCAAAACTCCCACAGTCTGCCACCAACAGGTGAGGAGAACAGTTTGCTCTTTTAATTACCCACAATGCATCGGTCCGACCCACCACAAAACATTTAGCGCACAGACGGATCTTAGTGATTTCCACCTTCAATCTCGGTCCGACGAGTCGAATACCGATCAGCCGAGGTTCGTTCCATTTACTCCCTCAGTAAATACAGATTCACGGCCGCTAGAGAAAAACATTCACGTCTCTGACTCAGTGTCCTCTATTAGTGTGCAGTAAATTACAGTCAGGCTCATCTCGCTGTCGCTCTTAACCTTTCGATGGCGTAAAGGCTTCTATAGCGGCGCTGGGACAATAGAGTCATGTTTAATGAGCTTCATGTCTACATTAATTAGCTTCCGCCGTTATCAGTGCAGAGGAAACATAAAGGATTCGGCAAAACCTACAGATAATCAGAGGACATTACAGACATTACTCGGCTTCTCTCCAGCACAAAGATGCTGATGAATAGTGAAGGATGGAGTATCCGTTTATCGGGGGTCCCCGAGGAGATTTTTCCATGTTCTGTCAGAGATTTGCTCAATCTGATCTGAATGCGTAGGCAAACTGAATTAAAATCTTCTCTGGACAGGATGTGAGTGACTCTTAACGTCGTCGTTCCCAAAAGCCGCAGGCAGGGTTTCCAGAACGTGTCAGATTTCCATTGAGCGCAGATGAGCCAAATTCTCATTCAGATTGAGATGGACTGAATCTAATACCGTTTTCTCCCCCAAGACAGTCCGTTCTCCATCTCAGCACCTTTTAATAATCAGAAAAATGCCGACTGATCCTTCCTTCTCTCTGACTGACCTTCAGCCGTCAAGGCAAAATGACAAAACAGCCTCTTCTCTCTGTGTGAGACACACTCACCAAACCTATAATTAAAGCGCTTGTAGCAAAAGGCACTTCGAGGCTTCGTTTGGGCTGTTTGGCGTTCGCGGAACACGTTTTCTGTCCAAATTAATCACTGTGTGAAACATAATCATTTTACAGGCACTTTCATCCAGAAGAAGACACCAGCGAAAACACGTCAGTTTTGCGGAGCAAATCCCTCTTTATCTTAGATTCTGTTTCTGGACCGGTGGGAGTTTATAAACTATTGGAGTATTTAGTAATATTTTGAATGAGCTTTTATTGTTTAGATCACATTTTAGTTCTTTTAGTCCTAATATCTTTTAGTTCCCATGGCAACATTTCTAATTTTTTACTCTATTAGAACTCCAAATTTTAAATGATTATATTTTATTTTATTTTATTTATTTTTTTGATATTATAGTATATATATATATATATATATATATATATATATGAATGTTAACAATATATATTAATATATTATTATTAATAAAATTGACGTGTATACCGGCATTTATTTTTTAATTGAAAATATAAAAATAAAAACAATAATTAAACATTTAAATATATATTATTAAATATATATGAACAAAATATATTAAAATACATTAATAATATTTTAAATTGTTTTTTATATATATATTTTACATTATTTTTAATGAATTGTTATGTGTTTTTGTCATTATACACACACACACACACACGAATAATAATGACAAAAGACCATAACTAATTCAAATTAATAATAAAATAAACAGAAAATATAAATAAATAAATAAAAGATTAATAACAACTATAATTAAATATTTATATGCATTTATAAACAACAGTAGTAATAATTTTGTTTGAGTGATTTTCGTACTTTTCGTACATTTTTTGAGTTTTACATCTAATATTTACAGTTAATTTCATTTCAGCTTTATATCAATCAGTGAAAGTCATTTTGAATAGTTTTAGTTAACAACCACAACGTTCGGGACAGACGTGATAAGCGCGCGCGCGTTTGTTTGGCAGGCGTTCAGCGTTTAGTCTAATGAATTGTGATGTGCTTCTGTCTCGTTTGGCAGTCGTTCTGTTGGCACGACGACCGTCGCTCCGAACAACTGTTGTGATCGTGTTATTTTTCTGGTGTAAAACTTGCAACTTGCAAAAACTCTCACCACATTTTCTAAGTGGGAGTAAAAAAAAAAAACTGCAGGAACTTGCAGAAAAATTCCCACAATTACACAGTGACATTCTCGAAATGTTAAAAATAATCTCTGCCAGGATTTCATTCATGGCACGTCGTGAATATCTGCAGCGGCTGACAGCGCGGTCTTATTAACCCCTCGTCAGCGGGCCGACATAACCCGTGACATTTCCCGAAATATCGCTATTGCCTAGTGAGCAATAACGGCAAAAGTGACATTCTGTGCAGCGTTACGGTACTAAAACGGTCAGGAATGCACCTTGTGTCCAGAATTTATGTGGCGAAAACTTACAACGGACAGCACTCAAAATCCAACCCAAAAGTCTATTTCCAGATGAAGCGAGTTTCAGTCACGCAAGACCCGTGGGAGAAACGGCAGCGGCGCTTCTGAAGAGAGATTCTGCAGGCCGAGCTGCTAATTGCTGCTGTCACCGGATCTTTTAGAAGGCAATTTGGTTTCTCTTTGCACGTGACAGGACGACCACAGACGCTTTTGTGCGCTTGTCGGCCGACCTGAAGTCAGCAAAGCTGAACGGCGAGAGTGACAGGCAGAGAGAGCCGCTACGAGTCCTCTGAACGCCGGCGTCACGCTCCGTTTTTGTGCCGTTTACAGACCCGGGCAGGCGTGAGATCTCTGTTTTAGCCGTGCGATCTTCTTCCTCTGTGTTTTTGTCCTGCTTTCCTGTCTAAACATTCTTAAAGAAATTATTTCACTTTTTTAACTTTGGTTTTAGTGTGTAATGTTGCTGTTTCTGCTGACTCTCAAAGTTCAATGCAAAGGGAGATATTTTCTTTTACAGAAATCGCTGTTCAAGGACTACAACGAGCTTCTTACCGGGTTAGTGACATCACAAACCCTAGAATTTACATAAACCCCGCCCCCGAGAACACTCAACGAAGGGGGCGGGGCCATGTCGGGCCGCTTTAGAGAAGAGGAAGAGTTGTTGTCGTCGAGTGTTGTTCATTTTACGCCGGACCGCTTCACAAACGAGGGTCGATTCGAGGAAAAAAGACGAGCGTGACGACACATGCTAGTGACGAGTCGATCAATTTATCCACGAACCGTTCAGAAACGTCTTCCCGAGTCTCTCCATCCGTTTGAACACTTTCCTCATTTTGTCTGCGTGAGATTCTCCAGCTTTGTTGTTGTTGAGCTGTTAAAGCTCCGCCCTCTTCTGGAGCAGCAGCTCATTTGCATTTAAAGGGACACACACAAAAACGGCGTGTTTTTACTCACCCAAATAGAGGCAAATTTGACAAGCGATAATAAATGATCTGTGGTATATATATATATATATATGCAAATGGGGTAAAAAAAATTGTTTAATTTTCTGACTCCACTGGCAAATATTTGTTCTTGTTTTAAGCATAAACTCACTTCATTTTTTTTATAAATGATCATAGAATTTTTTAAACAAAGTAGAATTTTAATTAAAATACTGCATACAACTGATCAAAGACAGTAAAGACATTTAGAATGTTACAAAATATTCTATTTCAAATAAATTATGTTCTTTAGAACTTCGTAGTTATCAAAGAATCCTGAAAAATCACAGTTTCCACAAAAATAAACACTGATAATAATCATAGATGTTTCATCATATCAGAATGATTTCTGAAGGATCATGTGACTCTGAAGACTGGAGTAATGATGCTGGAAATTCAGCTTTGATCACTGGATATAAATTACATTTTACTACATATGCATTTAGAAAAGAGTTATTTTAAATTATAATAATGTTTCAAAATATTACTGTTTTTACTGTATTTTTGCTCAAATAAATGCATCTTTGATGTGCAGAAGAGACGTCTCTCTTCTGTAAAAAAAGAAATGACTGAACGGTAATGAATATATAAATATAAATATTATAAAAAAAGTAGGATGTTTTTTTCTGTTTTTTTGTTTGTTTGTTTTTTTACCAGATAATTCAGATAGCTCCCCAAATATTCCTCACTTCCAAACTTTAGTTTGTAAAGTTGGTGACACGTTGTGTATTAATTCCGGCATGTTCCCTGTCCTTGTTCATCCTCTACAGGGAGTAAACTTTTCCCGAGCTCAGATAACCTATTTCTGGCTTTTGTGTCGAGATGCCCTGGTTTGATGTCTGACGCGCCTGTGAAGCTCATGTGGGTGACATCTGTCTGCGCTGTGACTGACATGTTTTGCCAGGAGATGACAGATACCTCCACTAGCGCGCGCTCAAACCCGAGCAGCCTTGGGGATGGAAGACGCTCGCGCGCACATGCTGTTTGTCACGGAGACGGAGCCCGTGTCGTCGCCACACCGCGCTTTTAGCATGACTAATGGAGTCGGCCTTGAAAACGTTTCCTTGAATGTTTCAGACGGATCCGCCCGCGTCGCTGTGATCTGGGGAGATGCACAAACGTACGTGACCTGAAAGACCCTCTTAAACCAATTTCTCATTTATTCCTTTAAACTCATTACGAGGCAAGAGGAAGCGGCTTTCATTAAATATTAATGCAGCCCAAAGATTATATAAGCTTTTATAAATGACTCCAGCAATTCGCTGCAACAAGACAGAGACTATTCCTCATCACTAGCAGCGTGTCCGAACCAGGCCCGACGCGTCAAGCGATAATTCTGAGCTTTTGTCCAAACTTGGTTTCTGTGAACGTGACATTGTGCTGGATAGCCACGCCCACCTTACGCTCTCATTGGTCCAAAATACTGCACCATGTGACTGAACATTAAAATCAAATACAGTGATGCACGGCCATCTTCAACATGTATTCAAGTGTTACTAAAAAGTTTTCAATCGTTTTCAATCGTTTTATTTGCGACAACAACGCGATGGAATATTATATTATTAATGTTATGAACCAATGGCATATTATTATGTCATAGTCAATGTTTTTTCTTGTGAGATTTTTGTTCTTCTACATTATTAAACCTCTAGCTGTAGTTTGCCGTAATAATTTTGTCAGATAAACACCTTAAGCATGTTTAGTGTTTTGCATTTCCTTCATATTTCAATATTGAAAAAATATAAAATATTTTTCTCATATTTTGATGGTTAAATCAAAATTGCAAGTTTGTTAAAAACATTTGTATTTAGTAATATTTTGAATTAACATATATACATTTTTATTTTTTTTGTAAATTGAATATTTGCTTTTGTCATTTTTACCTTCAATTTGTTTGTTTTTTCAGTTTTAGTAATTTTAGTACTTCAACCTATTTTATTTCAGTTAACAATTTAAGTTGTTTAAAAATATTTCGAATTATTTAAAAAAAAATATTATAGCTTTTATTTTCAAATTTTCAGGGTTTTTTTTGCAAAATTTTTACATTTTTCTCTATTTAGCTTTAATTTATTTCTATTTCAGTTCATTTATTTTAGTACTTCAACTTCAATTATTTTAATTTTTCATCTATGTATCTATGTATATTTTATTTCAGCTTCATTTCAATTAAAAAAAAAATGTTTTCAAGTAAAAATATTTTGGATAATTGTAACGGGGAGACAGCAGGATGGGATTCAAACGCAGCTATAATGAAAAACGTGGTCAAACAGGCAATGGTCAAAACAGTGGCAAACAGGTACGGAGGAGGTTAGACGGAATCGGAGTCGATAAACTGGCAAATAGATCGAGGCAGGCAGCAGGCAAACAACAGTCCATAGGCAAAAACAAGACACGAGAATGAATGCTCAGGGGTAACCAAAACAAGACTTCGCAAAGTATCTGAGTGTGTGGAGCTTAAATAGTGTGAGTGATGAGGTGCAGCTGGTGCGGTAATCAATGAATGGGTGCGGGGCTTATGGGAAATGTAGTGAAGAGTGCCTGCAGTGAAAGTGTATGTACATGTGTGCGAGCCCTCTAGTGGTCCTCACGGGCACTTCACCCGACAATCATAACAATAATAATATTAATATTAATAAACATTTTATTTTACATTAAATTATGTCCAGACACATAACTGAGAATTTGGGTGTCAAATGTGTTTCCTTGTCATGTAATTTTTAATCACATGACTGTGAATGTCATGTCATAAAACACTGAACCTGATCTGAGGTCAGTCTTACTTTTCGCATTTCTACGTTTTTATGTTCATGACTTTTAAAATGAGATGACTTACTGCATTTTATGCAGCCGGTCACACATTGCATTACATGCAAATATTTCAGCTCATGTCACCTCATGTTTTTCCAGACTTTGGTCAGCCCTGCACACGTTCGGAGTCAGGAGTCCAGGTCCAGTCTGTTCTGACTGATTCCCAGGAGAGGCCGAGGCGAAGCCAGCGACATGTTTATTTATAGAGAATAATGGCTCTAATTGGTAAATTAGTGTGTTGATTGATTCTCTATTGAGTGTGTGTGTGAAGCCATGGCCTGAACCCAGGAGTGAAGGATGTCTTTAAATAGACCCTGTGACAGGAGGGTGGATACCAGAGACGCACTACATTCCCATAGAGACGGATCCGAGCGCAAGCTGCTGCCTTATCGGGCTGGAAGAACAGATAATTGCATCAGACCACCTTCAGTAGTCTATTTACACAGCAGAAGACAGCGAGTCAAGCTGTCAAGCAGACATTATGCCTCATCCACCATTTGACCCATAATGCACAGCGCAGAGACTGAACCGCCCTCGAGGGAATCTCGCACAGCCTGGCGTATGCAGGCGCAGGTTCATATCCCACCCAGAATCAAGAGAGAGAAATGGTTTTGCATGAATAAAATTAAGCCTATTAAAGATTTTTTTCGTTATTTTCATGACAGTTAAGTGTATAAATCGAAGTATGTTTGTACTGTAATTCACAAATGAGCGTCTAATGATATTCGCCTTTCAGAATATTTATACAGTTTGATTGACAGGCGATCTGACCAATCATAATCCGCTATTTTGTCCATCACAGCGGTCAGGGGAGTCAGTAGATGAACGTTGGTGAACTTGAATCACGTCTTGAAACAACTTTCCTTCTGATGTTCATCATGTT
Source organism: Opsariichthys bidens (assembly GCA_037194245.1). Lineage (NCBI taxonomy): Eukaryota > Metazoa > Chordata > Actinopteri > Cypriniformes > Xenocyprididae > Opsariichthys > Opsariichthys bidens. The sequence goes on from CM074278.1 coordinate 32,897,675, forward strand.
TATTTGATGCTATAAATGAACTCGTATGAAGAGATGATCGAGGAGCGACACATTAAACGCACACTAGACGCTATTTATTGATTAAAACTTTGCGAAATATTAAATATGCACATACTAAAATCCCTTTCTCATCCCTGCAGTGCAAAAAAAAAGATAATTATTTAAATGATAAAGTATATACACATAACAATGATTTTTGTTGTAAGTAATTCAACTAAAGCCAAAAATATTAGTAATAATTACACTGTAAAAAAAATATATTTTC
>CM074278.1:32905439-32957939 GCA_037194245.1 Opsariichthys bidens
TTGTCTTAGGGTCATTTTTCTTCAACATCTCGGCCGTCTCTCTTTAAAGCGCCGCGCTGAAGGTTTGTTTGCTGGGGTGTGGCGAATAGAAGCTTTTATTGTTGTCTATTTATTTTAATAGAGCGCAAGTCTTATTAACTTCATGGCGGGTTTCCTCGTTCTGCACGGGTGCGCTTTATAGACTGTAGATTTGCCTGCTCAGTGGTTTCCTTTTTATGGAGGGAACACGGCAACATTTGCATAGAACTAATTCCCGCTCGCAGCTCGCTGTGAAGTCACGGGACCGAAGAGCCCGTCCTCCCGTCGCTCCGGCTCTTGAGTGCATTGTAAAAGTGCCAGAAAACCAAAGACCCTCGAAGCCAAGAGTTTACAGCATGTTGCATCACTTGGAGAAAAGCAAAGCTTTTATGAGAGTTTAACCTCTGCAACATCTCCGTTTTATGCTTGTGAGAAAAGGAAACAGCGAGTCTCTAGACAGCTCGGTGTTTAATTTGAGCGAGCGAGTCGGGTCAGAGAGACGGTTTGAGCTGTTTGTGGGTCGGGCTTTTTTTTTCCTGAAGTTTCGCTCGAGGCTTCGCAGGGTGGAGAGTGTTTGCCGCTGATAGTTCCTAACAGGTTTTGTGGGTCAGTAAGTAATAAAGATGCTTTCGGGGAATGTTTGACCCCTGGAGGATTTCCGTTAATGGCTTGATTAAACTTTAACCTCGTGCTGATAAATATGGACATATTTTGGGCTTAAGCTGAAGCAATAATCAAACGCTCTCCTGCGCCGTCCTCTTTCTGTCGAGAAATCTTGAAGGATGGTTCAAGTTTGAAAAATGATTCATTTGAGTCCTTGAGCAGAAATCCATGTGCTGCTGCTGCTGTGAACTCTCTCTCTCTCTCTTTCTCTCTCTCGCTCTCTCGCTATTTCTCTCTTTCTAAGAGTTTCTTCTGCTCACCAAGGCTGCATTTATTTACACAAAATTACAGTAAAATCAGTAATATTGTGAAAAAGTATTTACATTTAAAATAGCTGTTTTCTATGTGAATATATAGTAAACTGTAATTTATATCCAGTGATCAAAGCTGAATTTTCAGCATCATTACTCCAGTCTTCAGAGTCACGTGATCCTTCAGAAATCATTCTGATGTGATGATTTGATGCTCAAGAAACATTTATGATTATTATCCATGTTGAAAACAGCTTATTTCACAATTTATTACTTTTTTAAAAGGACATGTTAATGACAGAAACTGTGATTTAGCTCATTTTAATCATGATAAGCGTGCATTTTCGCGAACAAAAAATCAGGTTTGTACAATAAACTAAATCGAAATAGAGATAAACAGCAGGTTGTAACTATAAAACAGATTCAAATGAATCACTTTAGTTTTTTTTGGATCTGGTTCATTTAAATAAACCATCCAAATGAGCATGTGTGTTGAAATGAAGGACTCCCTGGTGCTGTATATGACACAGAGAGAGGGAACGGTTTTGGGGAGAGTGTTTGTTTATTACTGCAGCTCTACTAACCGCTCGACTGAATCGGCAATATATGACAAATACACAATGCAGCATTTTGTCCTGTAGCTAGACTGTTCTGGAAACAGATGAACTACTGTCACACTAATGTAATTCAGTTAGTATCATCCATACTTTTAGTTAGTTTCTCACCATTAATGCACAAGTTTAGCACGGAGAGATGCATGGACTGCATACGGATACTGCAGCTGTCAATCGCAGCGAAGGGAGGAACCCTTCAGACACAGATGGCCGTTCTCTTTGAGGAACAAAGACATAGAAAGATGATGGAAATACAGTCAAACATCATAGTCTCTCTGATATGGAAGCTTATTTCTGCCACAGAATAAAAAAAAAAAAACCCTTTTCCTCGCAATCCTGAGAAAAAATCTTTATAAAAACTTATATTTGCGGGATATAAACACACAATTCTGAGTAAAGCCAAAATTGTTTCAAATAAACTTGTAATTGTGAGAAATTTTTTTTTTTTAGTTTTTATTCTGTTGCGAAAAAATCAATTGTGAGATGTAAACGTAGAATTCTGAAAAAAATTGACATATAAACTGAATTCTGAGGGGGAGGGGGGGAGGGGTTCTGAATTGTGAGACGTAAACTCAGAATTCTGAGACAAAATGTCAGAATTCCAAGATGTAAACTCAGAATTCCATTACAAAAAGTCAGAATTCCGAGATGTAAAATCGGATTTCCAAGACAAAAAGGCAGAATTCCAAGATGTAATCTCAGAATTCCAAGAAAGAAAGTCACAATTCCGAGATGTAAATTCAGAAGTCTAAGACAAAATGTCAGAATTCCAAGATGTAAGCTCGGATTTCCCAGAAAAAAAGTAAGAATTCCGAGATATATCCCAGAATTTGAAGACAAAAAAAAAATCAGAATTCTGAGATGTAAATTCAGAAGTCCGAGACAAAATGTCAGAATTCCAAGATGTAAGCTCGGATTTCCAATATAAAAAGTCAGAATTCTGAGATATATCCCAGAATTCCGAGATGTAAATTCAGAAGTCCAAGACAAAATGTCAGAAATCCAAGATGTAAGCTCGGATTTCCCAGACAAAAAGTAGGAATTCCGAGATATATCCCAGAATTTGAAGACAAAAAAAAAATCAGAATTCTGAGATGTAAATTCAGAAGTCCGAGACAAAATGTCAGAATTCCAAGATGTAAGCTCGGATTTCCAATACAAAAAGTCGGAATTCTGAGATATATCCCAGAATTTGAAGACAAAAAGTTAGAATTCCAAGACGTAATCTCGGAATTCCAAGAAAAAAAGTCATGATTCCGAGATGCAAACTCAGAATTCCGAAACAAAAAGTCAGAATTGCCAGGTGCAAACAATGTTACAAAAAGTCTGGATATTGAAAATGTGCTCAAATAGAATACGTGAAGCTCTTTCAACTGATCTCGTGCTGTTAATGGAGCTTAACTTGTATTGAACCAGGAACTTTGTTTTAAAATACTTCAAGTTCAATTACCTTTCACTAACTTAATTTAACCCTTGTGAATTTCTAATGACAGAATCAACAGCTCAATTATGGATAAGGATGTGTAAGTCTGGCAGAACCGGAGCAGGTTTGATGAGTTTGATGCTATTTCCAGTGTGATATCTCATTCTGTTTGCTATCAGGACTAGAAAAAAACTCTTTTTCCTCAGACCTTTGACGCACTGAATATCTGAATTATGCATGTGTCAACCTGGCAACCTTCGCTGATGAAAACTAATGCCATTATAGAAGAGCTAGATGCGGACAGAGGAGAGAGAGTTTAATTGAATTTTTTAATGAGTCCACACTTTAAGTCACTCTGCCAGCCTGCCTCAAACACGATAACGTTTCCTAATAAAGAAAATCAAAGTTGGGCTTCCCTCCTAATGAGATTGAAGGTCTGGCAACCTCGTTTAATGTGTTACAGAGGACAGAACAAATATTTGATGGGAAAAGGGATGGGGGTAAGGAAACAACAACAAAACAGGGAGGAAGGAGAATAAAATGACTTTATTGGTGCCGTTAAGCTCAGTGGTGCTGATCCAAATGGGTCTGTTATAATGCAATGCCTGTACTGTTTCTCGTAATAGTTTAAAACAATGCATCAGTTTTGCATTATATGTATCAATATAACAATGAAAAGTTTTATAAAAAACGAAGCTGCAAAGTTTACCGACACATTTATACTAAATTATTTTAATGTGAACATTTTTTTCTGAGTACAAATAGCTTTTTTAAATAACCCTGAGATTAAAATAAATAAATATTACGCCATTTTAAAACTCTGTTTAAATAGCCACTACCATTTTGAGTGGTGGAGTGAATTCCAAGACAAAAAGTCGGAATTCCAATAAGCAAACTCGGACTTCCAAGACAAAAAGTTGTAAATGAGAGATATAAAGTCAGAATATCAATACAAACATTGGAATTCCAAGATGTAAACTCAGAATTCCAAGACAAAAAGTCAGAATTTCAAGATGTAAAGTCAGAATTTCAAGATGTAAACTCAGAATTCCAAGACAAAAAGTCAGAATTCCAAGATATAAATTCAGAATTCCAAGACAAAAAGTCGGAATTCCAATAAGCTAACTCGGAATTTCAAGACAAAAAGTCAGAATTCCAAGATGTAAACTCGGAATTCCAAGACAAAAAGTCAGAATTCCAAGATATAAATTCAGAATTCCAAGACAAAAAGTCAGAATTCCAATAAGAAAACTCGGAATTCCAAGACAAAAAAAAATCAGAATTTCCGATAGGCAAGCTCAGAATTCCAAGACAAAAAGTCAGAATTCCAAGATATAAATTCAGAATTCCAAGACAAAAAAAATCAGAATTCCGATAGGCAAGCTCAGAATTCCAAGACAAAATGTCAGAATTCCAAGATATAAACTCAGAATTCCAAGACAAAAAAAAAATCAGAATTCCGATAGGCAAGCTCAGAATTCCAAGACAAAAAGTCAGAATTCCAAGATATAATCTCAGAATTCCAAGACAAAAAGTCGGAATTCCAATAAGCTAACTCGGAATTCCAAGACAAAAAGTCAGAATTCCAAGATGTAAACTCGGAATTCCAAGACAAAAAGTCAGAATTCCAAGATATAAATTCAGAATTCCAAGACAAAAAGTCAGAATTCCAAGATATAAACTCAGAATTCCAAGACAAAATGTCAGAATTCCAAGATACAAACTCGGAATTCCAAGAAAAAAAAGTCAGAATTCCAAGATATAAACTCAGAATTCCAAGACAAAAAGTCGGAATTCCAATAAGCAAACTCGGAATTCCAAGACAAAAAGTCAGAATTCCAAGATATAAACTCCGAATTCCAAGACAAACAGTCAGAATTGAGAGATGTAAATTACCACTACCATTTTGAGTAAAATGAATAAATTAAGTTTGTAATCGATTCACTAAAACTTTGAACTGATTCGCAAATATGAATCAGATTTACTGACTCTCGCTGCTTTTGCTACTGAAGTTTAAATGTTGCTTGATCACAAAATCGTCGCACACATATTTAAATATTCAATTTATCAGACAGCCACAGCAGATCGGATTCAATCGTGAGATTTTTGAAAGCTCTTAAAGACCGAGACCTGTGCGATTCTGATTGAACCCGACAAAGTCTAAGGCAGACTGAGAAAAATATTCAATGTTGCGTCGGAAAGGACAAAAGCCCCATCAAACAAGATGACTTTCCTTTTGTCACAGAGTAAAACTCTTGGCTAGAAAACAGAGACGCCTGGCCGCACTCTCAGCGCTTTGTCCAGTGAGTGAGAATCAAAGGAAATGTGTGCGGCGAATTTGATTTGAAGATACGGTCACGGAATGACAAAAGCCTTTATGGCTATTGGCAGAATGTGGCGGGTAATCTCGGGAACGTGACGGGGCCTGCGACGGCACGATCACTTGATTAAGCCAGCGTATTTAGCCGTCAAGCATGATGTCAATCATGGGCCGCTCTCATCCGCGCCGCTGCTCTGTCGTCTTACGGCTAATGACAGGATGATGAAAGCGCCGAGGCCCGAGCCGGTTTGAATGACACTCTCAGTTACGGGTTGGGCTTTAATCTCTGGCTAACCTGGCCTTTTGCCGCTTTGGGATGAAACTCCTCTGTATCTTCCTTTGAAGAATGACACCAGGCCGCCTGATCCTGTGGGAAACCTTTAATATACCTGGTAAGGATTCGAGAAGAATGGAGCTGTCTCTCTATACCGCTTTATCAAATCATTGCTCACTGATCTTTTTTATTTCTTTCTTTCTGACAGTCTACCAGGATTACTATCATTACCTAAAACTAAAATCACACTAAAACTTCATGCAGCTTTAGTTGCATGAATTGCACATTCGTTTTTGCGTGGTCAAAGAGATAAAAAGTCAGAGTTCCGAGGTGTAAACTGAGAATTCCCAGATAAAAAGTCAGAATTGTGAAATGTAAACTCAGAATTAAAAGACAAAAAGTTGTAAATATGAGATATAAACTCAGAATACCAATACAAACATTGGAATTCCAAGATATAAACTCAGAATTCCAAGACAAAAAGTCAGAATTCCAATAAGCAAACTTGGAATTCCAAGACAAAAAGTTGTGAATGCGAGATATAAACTCAGAATACCAATACAAAAATTGGAATTCCAAGATATAAACTCAGAATTCCAAGACAAAAAGTCAAAATTCCAAGAAATAAACTCAGAATTCCAAGACAAAAAGTCAGAATTCCAAGACAAAAATCCGGAATTCCAAGATAAAAAGTTGTAAATACGAGATATAAACTCAGAATATCAATACAAAAATTGGAATTCCAAGATATAAACTCAGAATTCCAAGATATAAACTCAGAATTCCAAGACAAAAAGTCAAAATTCCAAGAAATAAACTCAGAATTCCAAGACAAAAAGTCAGAATTCCAAGACAAAAATCCGGAATTCCAAGATAAAAAGTTGTAAATACGAGATATAAACTCAGAATATCAATACAAAAATTGGAATTCCAAGATATAAACTCAGAATTCCAAGATATAAACTCAGAATTCCAAGATATAAACACAGAATTCCAAGACAAAAAAACCCCTCAGAATTCCAAGACAAAAAGTCAGAATTCCGAAATGTAAACTAAGGATTCCACGACACAATTTCAAAATTCCGAGATGTAAACAAACGTAAAAAAAAAGTCTGAATAGTTAAAAAAAATGTCAAAAGCTGTGATCCTGTGGGAAACTTTACGATACTTTAATATACCTTGAAAAGATTTGGCAAGAATGGAGCTGTGTCTCTATACCACTATATCAAATCATTGCTCACTGATATCTTTCTTTCTTTCTGACTGTCTACCAGGAGTTTTATCGTTACCTACATCTTAAACCGCATATACGTTATTGTGTAGAGTAAGGGTCTACTGAAAACCCCACCCAATGAGTGGCTCTTCCCGCTGCGGTGAGGTCAGCGGTGAATCCCTCTGTTGAAGAAGCAGCCAGGCTGAAACGGCAGAGCGTGTTTCTTGAGCGCTTGTTTGCACAGCAGAAATGCATTAATGTTTCATGGCTGTTCTTGGCATCAAAGCGCTCCCTCCAGGAGTCTGTTTGACTGCAGATGTATCGATTAAAAATATTAACCATTACTGAATTCCTCATAGACACAATGGCCACATCCATTTCCTCATACAAAAGCAGCCAAACACAACCAGCGCTGTCTATCTGTCAATGAACGTCAGGCCGTTTGGAGAGAGGTCCAGTTTTTATGATCACAGCCCATCATGATTTACTTGCATACTTAATTTAAAGCGAGTTAAAAGTGAATAATCAGCTTTGGAAGTGCACTAGAATATACACTAAACAACTCACTACTGACCATGGATGCAGTACCTTTATTAAACCGTAAGTAAAAACCTAAATGTTTCAAAATATTTCAATGCTGTTCTTTTGAACTTTCTATTTGTCAAAGAATCCAAAACGAATCACTTTTCACACAAATATATAATCATAAATGTTTCTCGAGCATCAAATCATCATATCAGAATGATTTCTGAAGGATCATGTGACACTGAAGACTGGAGTAATGATGCTGGAAATTCAACTTTGATCACAGGATATAAATTACATTTGACTATATATTCACATAGAAAACAGCTATTTTAAATTGTAAAAATATATCACAATTTTTACTGTATTTTTAATCAAATAAATTCAGCTTTGATCACTGGATATAAATTACTCCTTATATATTCGAATAGAAAACAGCTATTTTAAATTGTAAAAATATATCACAATTTTTACTGTATTTTTAATCAAATAAATTCAGCTTTGATCACTGGATATAAATTACTCCTTATATATATATTCGAATAGAAAACAGCTATTTTAAATTGTAAAAATATATCACAATTTTTACTGTATTTTTAATCAAATAAATTCAGCTTTGATCACTGGATATAAATTACATTTGACTATATATTCACATAGAAAACAGCTATTTTAAATTGTAATAATATTTCACAGTTTTTGAGCAAATAAATGCAGCCTTGGTGCGTAGAAAAAAAAACATGAAAAAATTGACAAACTTTTGCACAGTAGTAATAGATTACATGCAAGGCACAAAGTCAAATTCTGATTTCACAGGGTCTTTAACTGAATTCGAGAATCATCGTGAACAATTAATCACGAGCTGAGAGACGCGTGCTGTGTGTAATAACTGCACCTGCTCATTGCTCTAAAAAAAAACTCCCTGGAGTTCATTCTGACATGTTCTTTCTAAAATTATCCTTACGAATCATGTTCTTTTCAGGAGCACCCTGACGGTGCATATTCCACTTTTAGCAGTGCTGGCCATCTTCCCCAGCTGACCCGTCTGAATTCTGCAGCACGGGTGCGTTTCAACACGAGACCCAATTAAAGGAGAGTGCGGCCCAGTTTTCTGCAGCCAGCATACATCATCTCCTGTCGGATAAGCCCTTCTGTAGTGCGAGCCAGAGGACCGTCCAGTCCAACACTGATCTGTCAGGAAATAACGTCTCTCCAATCTAAAGGTTCATCATAAATCCAGCAAACGAGCAGAAGTGTTGCAGCACGTGTGCGTCTGAGTCTGGAAGATTCTCCTGTTTCCTCTGTGTGCTTTCATGTTTGGGTGCTAAAAATACAACAGGTTTCACAGTGACTCAAACACTTCACACCAGCAATGCGCCATAAGGTACGTTTCATATTTCAGAGTTTGTCTCATTATTAAAGTTATGTGTGCGATCTCAAATCGTGTACCACAGTACTTTTTTAAGTACATTGTTGTACCACATATGAACTAGATAGTGCTAAAAAGTCAGAGTCTGTTTCTTTAGATCACATTATTATGGTGGCGGGACGCGAGTCATTGAATCATTCATTCAGACGTTTCATTTAAAAACAATGATTCGCTCCGGAATGAATCGATGGACTGCCTTTATGAGTGAATCACTGAGTGATATCTGAACGAGGGAATGATTCAAGCATACTGATTCATTTGTGTTTGCCATAAGGAGTGAGCGAGTCATTGAATCATTTATTGAACCAGCTCATTCAAAAACACTGGTTCATAAATACACACATTAATATTATATTAAAATACACACACACACACACACACACACACACACACACACACACACACACACACAAACACTGTTAAGAAGTTTGTGACCAGTATTGTTTTTTTTTAAAGAAATTAATACTTTTATTCAGCAAGGAAACATTAGGATCATGTGACACTGAAGACTGGAGTAATGATGCTGAAAATTCAGCTTTAATCACTGGATATAAATTACCGTTTAAAATATATTGAAATTATCAACAATTATTTTAAATTGCAAAAATATATCACAATTTTTACTGTTTTTATTTTTTTATTTTTTTACTATTTTTACGGTATTTTTGATCCAATGAATGCATCCTCATAGAGTAGAAGAGATGACTCTTTTTCAGTCATATTACACACATAAGGCAAGAAACTCTCTCTCTCTCTCTCTCTCTCTCTCTCTGTCTCTCTCTCCCTCTCTCTCTCTCCCTCTCTCTCTCTCTCTATTACTTTAAGACCCATTACAAAAGCTCTTCTGTAGCTCCACCAACATTCATTTCAGTTTTTATTTGATAAACCATCTGTGATAGACTGTCATTGTGCCGCAGCAGAATAAGGAGACATCCGATGTGAAGAATAGACACGGCAGACATTAGTCCCACATGATGTGGCTGTGTTAAATACTCCTTAAATGTTACATCACATCTTGATTTATCTCTGTGTGTGTGTGTGCGAGATGGCCTACAAAAATCCACCGCAGCACTTAGCGCCGGTTAATAAGGCTGCATTACATAAATCAGCGGCAGCGTTTGACAACATGTCGCATTATGCAGAAACGAGTCTGGCTGAATAGCTACAATTCACATTGCAAACAAAAGCCACCAGAAAAATGAGACACAATGCAGAGGAAATATCCTCCACCGAGACGAGACGTTTCTCTGGGGGCAGCGGTAATTGCCTTGATGCCTTTAGACGGATGCTGGCACACAAACTTTTCTGAAACGCGTCTGCCGTACCGGTGCGCGCACCAGCTTGAAGCATTATGTACATTGATAATGTGGTTTTCTCTGTCTGAACAAACTATCATTTGGGGCTCATCTCAAAAAAATATGTTTTATGTCATTTAATTGCATAGCAATTTTCCATCCATTTGGATGACATAGTTTTAACATAAACAAACTAATAAACTTGATGTGATTCATATTTGTCTGTCATACGTAAATGAAATAGGTCAGATTTATGTAATAGTTCACAGGTTAATGAACACTGTTTAGTGGTCATGTGTGTGCGCACCATTGAAGCAGTGTCAGAGTTAATGAGATCATTAAGAGATGATTGAGCATTACTGATGAACGCCTGCTGTTAACAAGCAGAATCACTGAAGGACAGAGAAACACAAGAAGTGACGATTGAGCGTTAATGATGAACGCCTGCTGTTAACAAGCAGAATCACTGAAGGACAGAGAAACACAAGAAGTGATGATTGAGCATTAATGATGAACGCCTGCTGTTAACAAGCAGAATCACTGAAGGACAGAGAAACACAAGAACTACAACTGATGAAATCAACTGAAGATAAAAGACATTTAATCTCTCACTATTACATAAATCTGACCGATTTCATTTACGTATGACTGACAAATATGAATCACATTGAGTTTATTAGTTTGTTTATGTCAAAACTAAGTAATCCAAATGGATGGAAAATTGCTATGCAATTAAATGACATAAAACTTATGTTTAGACTTTTTTTGAGTACCTTCGCCGATAGCTTGTGGCCGTCCACTGCCCTTATTCTGACCTCTGATGTCAACCAGAGTATGGTCATTGCATTTCTAATTTCGTAATTCATCTCAGAAACACCTCGTAACTTTGCTTTAGATTTCTGTCATGGCTGAGCAAGCGATCATCAAACTCTATTGTGGAACCAGAAATGTTCTGGTGACCCTGAGATGGAATCTTTCCACTGAAGCCACATTCACTCCGGATCAGACGACTGATAACGACATTAGAGCGAAAGACGAGCTTACCTGCTGAACGTGTGTCAGGTAGATGTCCACACAGGAGGGCAGATGAGAGAAAGAGAGACAAAAAAACAACAATTAGAGTTAAATTCACATAAACACACTAACCTTGACATACACTGCTCACATATAGCTGCCTTCTAACCATAATGCAACACTCAAGTGACAGATTTGGAACACTACGTAGACAGCAACTCAAATAGTGTTCCTCATGTAAACTCATGACTCACTATTGATTGCAATGATGTTTACGGCACCCTTTTAAGCTAGAAATACACACAAATGTTGGTGTTGATGTTAAAATAATAACTCTTATTTTCAATAGACTTTAACTCTCACGTGCTGTTGGATTTCACTCGTTATGGAGCGGGTCAAATTGACCCTAATTGGATTCAATACAATTCCTCAAAAATCCCACTATGAAAAACAACAAAGATTCAGGTACAAACTGCAAACTTTTAATATCAACATTTGTCCAAAAAATATATATCTGAAGACATGATTCAATGAAAATGTTTTGTTTTGACAAAATTTGCAAATAAACAATACATTTTTAATTTTTTAACTTTTTTTTTTCTCTTGGAACATCATAACTGAATAATTAAATGAAACTGTATAATGAAAATATGTATTTTTTCATTTCATTTCATAAAGCTTTCTGCATATGAACTTCACACACATGCTGCGGCTTAAAACATTTTTCTGTATCGAAGTAAGTGAGGAAAACCTCATTTTTTAGCTTCATAAGGTAGTAAAAAAAATAAAATAACAAAATATAACCAAGAAATGTTTTTATTTTGGCTCAAATATATAGTTCACAGGTTAATGAACACTGTTTAGTGGTCATGTGTGTGCGCACTACTGAGTTAAAGCACCATTGAAGCAGTGTCAGAGTTAATGAGATCATTAAGAGATGATTGAGCATTAATGATGAACGCCTGCTGTTAACAAGCAGAATCACTGAAGGACAGAGAAACACAAGAAGTGATGATTGAGCATGAATGATGAACGCCTGCTGTTAACAAGCAGAATCACTGAAGGACAGAGAAACACAAGAAGTGATGATTGAGCATGAATGATGAACGCCTGCTGTTAACAAGCAGAATCACTGAAGGACAGAGAAACACAAGAAGTGATGATTGAGCATTAATGATGAACGCCTGCTGTTAACAAGCAGAATCACTGAAGGACAGAGAAACACAAGAAGAGATGATTGAGCATTAATGATGAACGCCTGCTGTTAACAAGCAGAATCACTGAAGGACAGAGAAACACAAGAAGTGATGATTGAGCATTAATGATGAACGCCTGCTGTTAACAAGCAGAATCACTGAAGGACAGAGAAACACAAGAAGAGATGATTGAGCATTAATGATGAACGCCTGCTGTTAACAAGCAGAATCACTGAAGGACAGAGAAACACAAGAAGTGATGATTGAGCATTAATGATGAACGCCTGCTGTTAACAAGCAGAATCACTGAAGGACAGAGAAACACAAGAAGTGATGATTGAGCATTAATGATGAACGCCTGCTGTTAACAAGCAGAATCACTGAAGGACAGAGAAACACAAGAAGTGATGATTGAGCATTAATGATGAACGCCTGCTGTTAACAAGCAGAATCACTGAAGGACAGAGAAACACAAGAAGTGATGATTGAGCATTAATGATGAACGCCTGCTGTTAACAAGCAGAATCACTGAAGGACAGAGAAACACAAGAAGTGATGATTGAGCATTAATGATGAACGCCTGCTGTTAACAAGCAGAATCACTGAAGGACAGAGAAACACAAGAAGTGATGATTGAGCATGAATGATGAACGCCTGCTGTTAACAAGCAGAATCACTGAAGGACAGAGAAACACAAGAAGTGATGATTGAGCATTAATGATGAACGCCTGCTGTTAACAAGCAGAATCACTGAAGGACAGAGAAACACAAGAAGAGATGATTGAGCATTAATGATGAACGCCTGCTGTTAACAAGCAGAATCACTGAAGGACAGAGAAACACAAGAAGTGATGATTGAGCATTAATGATGAACGCCTGCTGTTAACAAGCAGAATCACTGAAGGACAGAGAAACACAAGAAGAGATGATTGAGCATTAATGATGAACGCCTGCTGTTAACAAGCAGAATCACTGAAGGACAGAGAAACACAAGAAGTGATGATTGAGCATTAATGATGAACGCCTGCTGTTAACAAGCAGAATCACTGAAGGACAGAGAAACACAAGAAGTGATGATTGAGCATTAATGATGAACGCCTGCTGTTAACAAACAGAATCACTGAAGGACAGAGAAACACAAGAAGTGATGATTGAGCATTAATGATGAACGCCTGCTGTTAACAAGCAGAATCACTGAAGGACAGAGAAACACAAGAAGTGATGATTGAGCATTAATGATGAACGCCTGCTGTTAACAAGCAGAATCACTGAAGGACAGAGAAACACAAGAAGTGATGATTGAGCATTAATGATGAACGCCTGCTGTTAACAAGCAGAATCACTGAAGGACAGAGAAACACAAGAAGTGATGATTGAGCATTAATGATGAACGCCTGCTGTTAACAAGCAGAATCACTGAAGGACAGAGAAACACAAGAAGTGATGATTGAGCATGAATGATGAACGCCTGCTGTTAACAAGCAGAATCACTGAAGGACAGAGAAACACAAGAAGTGATGATTGAGCATTAATGATGAACGCCTGCTGTTAACAAGCAGAATCACTGAAGGACAGAGAAACACAAGAAGAGATGATTGAGCATTAATGATGAACGCCTGCTGTTAACAAGCAGAATCACTGAAGGACAGAGAAACACAAGAAGTGATGATTGAGCATTAATGATGAACGCCTGCTGTTAACAAGCAGAATCACTGAAGGACAGAGAAACACATGAACTACGACTGATAAAATCAACTGAAGATAAAAGTCACTATTACATAAATCTGACCTATTTCATTTACATATGACTGACAAATATGAATCACATTAAGTTTATGAGTTTGTTCATGCTAAAACTATGTCATCCAAATGATTGAAAAATTGCTTTGTAATTAAATTACATAAAACTTATGTTTAGACTGAAATTTTTTTTTTGAGTGAATGCTGCTGTTGATAATGGCTCAGAACATAGTGTTACGCAGCATAATGTGTCGGTCTGTCTTCTGGAACGGCCTAAAAATGCTGTCTAGGCAGGCAGCTCACTAGACTTTGAAAGAGAGTTATCGTCTCTGTAAATTTCCCTGTTAAATGCAGCAGAGCGCCATAAAGTGTCCGCCGTGTCCTCTCAGTAACTGTAAATAAATCCCAGCTGTGTGCTGAAGAAAGAGTATGATCGTTTCTGGAGTCTCCAGAGGCTCACGAACACCCGCTGCGCGTGTTAGATCACGCTGCGCTCCGGGAGGCGGCAGGTGCTCGGACTCTCAAACGTCCCGCAGTAGCCGTAGGGTCCGGGAGCGAGACCCCGGAGCGCAATGCCTGCATCTACTCGCCTGCGTAGAAAAGGCCTTGCCGGAGGCAACTAATCCTGAAGTCAAAACGCATTCGGATGGAGAAACTGATGGAGCGGACGGTCTGATTCTAGACGCTGCATTCACAGTGAGTCACAGTTATGTTATTTAAAATGGAATTTATGCCAAATTCCCTTTAAGGCAAGTCACTTCAATATTTCATCTTTGGTTTTTAGTCATGCAAGTCATGCAACTCGAGCTTCCAAAGGCAGTTGCAGTGATGCGATGATTTTACCAATCAGCGATTGGCTCTTTTATTTAGAAGGCGGGGCTTATTCCACCACACGGATTCTCCCACTCTTAGTAATATGAGTTATGAACTTCCTTCTTCCTTCACTCTCAGAAACAAAGATGCAAAAGCTATAGGGTGGTACGCTTTCAAAAACTACTATTATTTACCATCTAGGCACTAATACGCATCCTTTGGGAGTAAATTAGGTAAAAAAAAGTGTGCCTTCTGAAGAGTTTCCCCCAGTGACATGCAGCTTTTGTACCTTTTTTCCTGTGTTGAATTGAATCAACGTTGAACTTGAGCTGAATTACATTCTTTTCTGAACTTGTTTCATTATTAATGAACTTTAAACTGAACTGACTCGAGGTGAACATTGTCACTTTTAGCCACTTTTTGTCTTTTTAGAGCTGCTTTACTGCAGAATTTGCATTGGTATCATATTTAATGAAGTTTGAAACTATCTGAATTGTATAAAGCGCTGTAGAAATAAAGGTGACTTGACTCTCTTCCACCTACTCAATGTAGATCAACAGGGCGGGGTGGGTTACTTTTAAAACGTATTTCACTACAGATTACAAAATACATGCTTTAAACAGTCATTTGTAATGTATTTTGTTACATTACTCGAGTTTAGTCACTTCATCTAAATACTTTAGAATACTTTGGAATACTAATAAGTGTGAAACAATCACAAAAAAGGTCATTTTGAGTTTTTATCTCACAATTCTGACTTTTTCCCTCAGAATTGTGTGATATAAAGTTGCAATTGTGAGTTATAAAGTCAGAATTATGAGATATAAACTCGCAATATTGAGAAAAGTCAGAATTATGAGATATAAACTGACAATATTGAGAAAAGTCAGAATTATGAGATATAAACTGACAATATTGAGAAAAGTCAGAATTATGAGATATAAACTCACTATATTGAGAAAAGTCAGAATTATGAGATATAAACTCACAATATTGAGAAAAGTCAGAATTATGAGATATAAACTCACAATATTGAGAAAAGTCAGAATTATGAGATATAAACTGACAATATCGAGAAAAGTCAGAATTATGAGATATAAACTGACAATATTGAGAAAAGTCAGAATTATGAGATATAAACTGACAATATCGAGAAAAGTCAGAATTATGAGATATAAACTCACAATATTGAGAAAAGTCAGAATTATGAGATATAAACTGACAATATTGAGAAAAGTCAGAATTATGAGATATAAACTCGCAATATTGAGAAAAGTCAGAATTATGAGATATAAACTGACAATATTGAAAAAAGTCAGAATTATGAGATATAAACTGACAATATTGAGAAAAGTCAGAATTATGAGATATAAACTGACAATATTGAGAAAAGTCAGAATTATGAGATATAAACTGACAATATTGAGAAAAGTCAGAATTATGAGATATAAACTCACAATATTGAGAAAAGTCAGAATTATGAGATATAAACTCACAATATTGAGAAAAGTCAGAATTATGAGATATAAACTCACAATATTGAGAAAAGTCAGAATTATGAGATATAAACTGACAATATTGAGAAAAGTCAGAATTATGAGATATAAACTGACAATATTGAGAAAAGTCAGAATTATGAGATATAAACTCACAATATTGAGAAAAGTCAGAATTATGAGATATAAACTCACAATATTGAGAAAAGTCAGAATTATGAGATATAAACTCACAATATTGAGAAAAGTCAGAATTATGAGATATAAACTCACAATATTGAGAAAAGTCAGAATTATGAGATATAAACTCACAATATTGAGAAAAGTCAGAATTATGAGATATAAACTGACAATATTGAGAAAAGACAGAATTATGAGATATAAACTGACAATATTGAGAAAAGTCAGAATTATGAGATATAAACTCACAATATTGAGAAAAGTCAGAATTATGAGATATAAACTGACAATATTGAGAAAAGTCAGAATTATGAGATATAAACTCGCAATATTGAGAAAAGTCAGAATTATGAGATATAAACTGACAATATTGAGAAAAGTCAGAATTATGAGATATAAACTGACAATATTGAGAAAAGTCAGAATTATGAGATATAAACTGACAATATTGAGAAAAGTCAGAATTATGAGATATAAACTCACAATATTGAGAAAAGTCAGAATTATGAGATATAAACTCACAATATTGAGAAAAGTCAGAATTATGAGATATAAACTGACAATATTGAGAAAAGTCAGAATTATGAGATATAAACTCACAATATTGAGAAAAGTCAGAATTATGAGATATAAACTGACAATATTGAGAAAAGTCAGAATTATGAGATATAAACTGACAATATTGAGAAAAGTCAGAATTATGAGATATAAACTCGCAATATTGAGAAAAGTCAGAATTATGAGATATAAACTCACAATATTGAGAAAAGACAGAATTATGAGATATAAACTGACAATATTGAGAAAAGTCAGAATTATGAGATATAAACTGACAATATTGAGAAAAGTCAGAATTATGAGATATAAACTCACAATATTGAGAAAAGTCAGAATTATGAGATATAAACTGACAATATTGAGAAAAGACAGAATTATGAGATATAAACTGACAATATTGAGAAAAGTCAGAATTATGAGATATAAACTCACAATATTGAGAAAAGTCAGAATTATGAGATATAAACTGACAATATTGAGAAAAGTCAGAATTATGAGATATAAACTCACAATATTGAGAAAAGTCAGAATTATGAGATATAAACTCACAATATTGAGAAAAGACAGAATTATGAGATATAAACTCACAATATTGAGAAAAGACAGAATTATGAGATATAAACTCACAATATTGAGAAAAGTCAGAATTATGAGATATAAACTCACAATATTGAGAAAAGACAGAATTATGAGATATAAACTCGCAATATTGAGAAAAGTCAGAATTATGAGATATAAACTCACAATATTGAGAAAAGACAGAATTATGAGATATAAACTGACAATATTGAGAAAAGTCAGAATTATGAGATATAAACTGACAATATTGAGAAAAGTCAGAATTATGAGATATAAACTCACAATATTGAGAAAAGTCAGAATTATGAGATATAAACTGACAATATTGAGAAAAGACAGAATTATGAGATATAAACTGACAATATTGAGAAAAGTCAGAATTATGAGATATAAACTCACAATATTGAGAAAAGACAGAATTATGAGATATAAACTCACAATATTGAGAAAAGACAGAATTATGAGATATAAACTCACAATATTGAGAAAAGACAGAATTATGAGATATAAACTGACAATATTGAGAAAAGTCAGAATTATGAGATATAAACTGACAATATTGAGAAAAGTCAGAATTATGAGATATAAACTCACAATATTGAGAAAAGTCAGAATTATGAGATATAAACTGACAATATTGAGAAAAGACAGAATTATGAGATATAAACTGACAATATTGAGAAAAGTCAGAATTATGAGATATAAACTCACAATATTGAGAAAAGACAGAATTATGAGATATAAACTCACAATATTGAGAAAAGACAGAATTATGAGATATAAACTGACAATATTGAGAAAAGTCAGAATTATGAGATATAAACTGACAATATTGAGAAAAGTCAGAATTATGAGATATAAACTCACAATATTGAGAAAAGTCAGAATTATGAGATATAAACTGACAATATTGAGAAAAGACAGAATTATGAGATATAAACTGACAATATTGAGAAAAGTCAGAATTATGAGATATAAACTGACAATATTGAGAAAAGTCAGAATTATGAGATATAAACTGACAATATTGAGAAAAGACAGAATTATGAGATATAAGCTCACAATATTGAGAAAAGACAGAATTATGAGATATAAACTGACAATATTGAGAAAAGTCAGAATTATGAGATATAAACTGACAATATTGAGAAAAGTCAGAATTATGAGATATAAACTCACAATATTGAGAAAAGTCAGAATTATGAGATATAAACTCACAATATTGAGAAAAGACAGAATTATGAGATATAAACTCACAATATTGAGAAAAGACAGAATTATGAGATATAAACTCACAATATTGAGAAAAGTCAGAATTATGAGATATAAACTCACAATATTGAGAAAAGTCAGAATTATGAGATATAAACTCACAATATTGAGAAAAGACAGAATTATGAGATATAAACTCACAATATTGAGAAAAGACAGAATTATGAGATATAAACTCATACTAAATTCACAATTGCAAGAAAAAAAATTAGTATTGCAAGTTTATATCTCCCAATTCTGATTTTATAATTTACAATTGTGAGTTTAAATCTCACAATTGTGATAAAAAGAAGTCAGAATTGTGAGGGAAAAAACAAATAGTGAGAAAAAGTCACAGTGACGAGTGAATTATAAAATGACTCTCAAAACATGAAAACAGTGAAAACATGAAACTGAACTCGTCTTTTTCAGACGGTCAGAGTCAGAGAATCACCAATCGCTGTTTAAATGACATTAAAACTCAAAGTAATCACTTTGGTAATCTAAAACACTGTAATCTGATCACCACCCATTTCAAATCAAACACAGTCACTCAAATCTTGTATTTTAAATACGTCACTAAGTTACTTGTGTTTCGTTACTCTCCAACCCTGTAAATCAATCTATATTTTTTGCATAATGTTTTAATGCATATAATTTCAATTCGGCTTTACAGAAAACGTCTCAATGTCACGAGGTTTTGGGGCCGTAATGAACAGGGAATCTAACGTTAAAGCGAATAATCAGGATCATTTGATTTTTATAAATCTTGGATTATTCCTCCAGTGAATACAAAACAGCGGCATGAACATTTATCAGCATTTTCCCATTGTGTTCAACAGAAGGAGGAAAGTCATACGAGTTTGGAATGAAATGAGGATTGAAAAATGGAGTTCCAGCTTCTTTCTGCACTTTCTTGAATAGACTCAAGTTTTCAGGTTAAAAGAAAAATGAAGAGATACAAAAAAAGTAGAGTATTAATTTACACCTCATTTTCATTCCTGAAATAGAAACAGCCTTGAAGATGTTATTAATAAAGAATTAATATATTCATATTTTATCACCTTGGCCAGGCACCTTGGCAATTAATCTGGGCTCATATTAAACAGAATCTGACCGGTTTCTGCTCGGAGACGATCCTTTAATAATTCACTCCATCACACCTGCGATCACACACACTGCAGCCACAGACGCTAATTAAACCCCAGCGACCAATCAGGGTCATGCTCTGGATGGAGAATTTGTATAATTACAGGGGGGCAGAATAAGGACTCACAATTAGTGAATTGTGCCATTATTCTATACCGTACGAAGACCCAGGACTGCTATACCTCACGACTCCAGACCTCATGGAGATCTTGAGATCCACCTGACGTTGGTTTGTGGTGTTGATGAAATATCAAAGTTATTTAGAGTTTTGAGAACTACTTACCTGCAAAGTTTACTTCCTTGACGAGGGTGTTTGATTAAGAGAGGGAGCTAAACTCTGCAGGAAAGTGCCTCTCAATGGGAACCGTAGTCTAAAGGAACATTATTTATGAATATTATAAAAAATAATTACAATTATTATAGTATATAATATCTATAGAATATAGTATATATATATATATATATATATATATATATATATATATATATATATATAATTGTAATAATATATATTCTATATATATAATTTCTATATATATATATATATATATATACACACATATATATAATCTATATCCTATATATTTCATTATATATAAATTATATATATTCTATATATGTAATTAAAAAAAAAAAAATATATATATATCATTGAAATTATGGATATTATACATTATATATATATTTTTTATTATTATTGTTAATTATAATAGTATATGTATAGGCTATGTGTGTGTTTGAGAGAGAAATGCAAATTCACAAATATTAAAAAAAATATATAATTATATTTCATTGTAAAACTATTGTAAAAAATAATTATAATATATATATGTGTGTGTGTGTGTGTGTGTGTATGCCATCTGAAATTATAGCAATGAAAAGTACCTATTAATTATCATTAAAGTGAAATTACTTACATATGAGCTTGATGAAAATGGTCATTTTAGAAGAAAATTTCAGAACTTTTATGACACTTTTATGTCTTTTAAGGAGCTCTCACACTGGCTGCGTCTGAAATCGCGTACTGTTGAGTAGGCACGACACTTGAATTTAAATCTTTTTATATAGTACAAATGCGTGTAGTATGAATGAATTCAGATTCATCCGTCCTGTTGTTACTGTCACAGTGTCAGTCACGTCCCTTCAACCCCATCCACAAATCCTCTCTGCACACTTCAGAACCGCATACTGTTTTTCGCCTACTATATAGTATAGAGAAGTATCACTTGTCAAAGTCAAAGTCAGCTTTATTGTCAATTCTACTATTGTGTCTATTGTGGATGCAGCAACTGTGATCTGTTGGAAACTATGGAAAAGAGCTTCTTCAAAAATTCTCCTTTTGTGAAAAAAACCCAGTATATGCAATGAATAACACAAAAACTATTCCTTTAAGTAATGTTTGCTATATGTTCAGTGTGTGTAGTGTGTGACGGCAACTTCAGATAAACTATTAAGCGCAATAACTAGGCGTTCCACACACACACACACACACTCTCTTATTAACACTCATATAGTGCTGTGAAAACAGCAAATTCCCTTCTGAGTCACTTTATGAGGTCTCATATGTTTTGGTGTCACAGTTATTTATTTCCTGACTAAACTACACGACACATGACAGTTCCCAATACTGAACAATTCCACAGAGCATGAGTGTGAATATCGCTGCTTATTACGGGCGAACGCGGGCTGAATACCAATGCCCAGATTCTGGGAGAATAATTAGGTGTCACAGACCGGCATGCTGGATATCCAAATGCCCAGCGCAGCGGAAGCGGGGCTGATTGGCATGGCTGGCGTGGGCACAGTGAAGGGTCAAATAATGAACAGAAATCTGTTTGTTGGTGCTTTTCTAAATGGAAATCACAGAGCGTGACTAACAGGCAGCCGTGTGTTTTCTGATGCAGAACGCCTCGCGCAAGGAAACTAAAGCGCTCGTTTTTTTCCGACGCGGAGGAAACAGGAAATTGGACACACTTGGCATCCACACAGGCCAGGAAACTCAACTCGTCGAACATCTCCATCTAGAACCACATCTATCAGCCTTCATTAAAATGCAAACAGGTCGCTGATGAGGAGAACTGAATCTTTTGAAGAGAGATTGTAACTCCACTTGAATAAACGTCTACTCTGTTGGAGCAGAAAGCAGAACATGTGCTTGACTTTTAGTTTTACCAGCTCAATTGTTGACACATTTCCTATAGTTTATATGATATATAATAATAAAAAAATGTATGTCTAAACATAAGTTTTATGTCATTTAATCACATAGCAATTTTCCATCCGTTTGGATTACATAGTTTTAACATAAAGAAACTAATAAACTTCATGTGATTCATGTTTGTCAGTCATACGTAAATGAAATAGGTCAGATTTATGTAATAGTGAGAGATTAAATGTCTTTTATCTTCAGTTGATTTCATCAGTCGTAGTTCTTGTGTTTCTCTGTCCTTCAGTGATTCTGCTTGTTAACAGCAGGCGTTCATCATTAATGCTCAATCGTCACTTCTTGTGTTTCTCTGTCCTTCAGTGATTCTGCTTGTTAACAGCAGGCGTTCATCATTAATGCTCAATCGTCACTTCTTGTGTTTCTCTGTCCTTCAGTGATTCTGCTTGTTAACAGCAGGTGTTCATCATTAATGCTCAATCATCACTTCTTGTGTTTCTCTGTCCTTCAGTGATTCTGCTTGTTAACAGCAGGCGTTCATCATTAATGCTCAATCATCTCTTAATGATCTCATTAACTCTGACTCTGCTTCAATGGTGCTTTAACTCAGTAGTGCGCACACACATGACCACTAAACAGTGTTCATTAACCTGTGAACTATTACATGAATCTGACCTATTTCATTTACGTATGACTGACAAATATGAACCACATTAAGTTTATTAGTTTGTTCATGTTAAAACTATGTCATCCAAATGGATGGAAAATTGCTATGTGATTAAATGACATAAAACTTGAATATTTTTTTGAGTGTATGCATATAACTGTTGCTTTTTGGCTATGGAGACGGACATTAAGGCAGCAACATTCATGAATAAAACAACTGCATATTTCTTTTCTTTGTATTCCTTCGGCAGAGCGAATTTTAGTAGTGTTTTGTCCACATCGGCACAAGAACGAAGATGTTCAGGAACCGTTAATTTAACCGAACGCCGAGCAGATCGTTCCGTTCCAGTATTTGTCCTCAAATCCCAACCCTACACCTGAAATAATGGATTTCCTCAGGCGAAACATCATCCTTTGATCATTGCTAGCATGGAGATCTGAGGAAGTAAATGTGGCACTTATCATCATCATTTGGAGGTCATTTTTTTTACTTCTCTCTCTTTCTTCTCTTCACTTTTTTCTTCTTTTTCCCATCAGAAATGGAGCCGACCGGAGCCTGATTTAATGATCCTCATCCCCAGAGATTCCATTCAGCCGCTTCCGTCTACCAGAACCAGAGACCCGCTGAACCCAAATGTGTTTAAACTATCTGTTTGAAGGGATCGCTCCGTATGTGGCTTCGACAGAACGGACTCTCTCGGACACGCTTGAAACGCAACATCTACAGTTTATGCTCCGTCGGTTCCGCTGCTGCTGCAAAAGTTTCTCTTTTTATTTTTAACAAGGCTCAAGTTTAAGTCAAACATCTGTAGACGGATACTTCAAGCTGGAGTTTCAAAGACACGGCTGTGATCCGAGACACACGGACCCCTGACGAGACAGAACATTGATTTGGAAGGAACTGGCAGAAGCTATATATGTGATACCCAATAAATCATGACTTCAGCTATGATGTATAGATATAAATCAGCAATACTCCCATACGCTGTTTTTGTGAATAGCATACTACTCTTACCATCCGTGCTTGTGCAGTATATAGCATGCATATGTCAGGAAAAACTACGGATTCAGTTGCAGGTGACAGGAAAAGTTTTATTCTGCTCACAATGAGCCCAAAAAAGTCCACAGGAACAAAAAGGGAAAAATTACAAAATAAATCCACTGGAACAGGGGATCCTTGATGTCCTCTGTGACGCAGTGTCAAAGTCCTAGTGGAGAGCCACCCCAGTGACGCAGTGTCACAATCTGCCAAAACTCCTCAAAACTCCTCCAGGAGTGTGCTGAACTTGAAGAGGGGAGCTTGGGCAATAATCCGAGTCTCCACCAACTCAGGGAAGGCCGCGGTCGATAACTGAACAACAAGCCAGGCCAGGGGAGAGAGAGAGAGACATTCAAAACCAAAAAAACCAAAAAAAACAAAAACAAACCAAACGTCCTTAGGAGTCTTTAACGGACACAGCACGGCAAGACACGGCTAACAGGAGCGGGGCAAGAACAAAGAAATGGCAACACATACCAAGACGGTCTGACAACCGACTGAGCACAAGAGGATCTAAAATAGACGGGGCTAACGAGGAAGGATAGGTAACAGGTGTGACAGAAACACAGATGAGAATAACGAGTGGGAGGGGAAAACACCACACTGACAGCGGGACACATGGAGAGCTGTCAAAACAGAACCAACAGGACAACAAGGCACAAGGACACCAAGACAAAACACAGCAATTCAGACTGAAGTCATGACAGTACCCCCCCCCCAGGAGCGCCCCCAGGCGCAACCGGGAGGGGCTCACCTCGTCGCCGACGGAAGTCCTCGATCAGGGTCTGGTCCAGAATATCCCGAGCCGGAACCCAACTCCTCTCCTCAGGCCCATAGCCCTCCCAGTCCACTAGATACTGGAAACCCCGACCCCGGCGTCTAACGTCCAAAAGCTCTCTCACAGTATAAACTGGAGAACCATCCACTAGACGAGGGGGGGGGGAGGGGGTAAAGGGGAAGAACCAACAGGGTTAAGAGGGGACCTAAACACAGGCTTAACCCTGGACACATGAAAAACAGGGTGAACCCGACCAAGCGTAGGGGGAAGCTTGAGCTGCACTGCCACCGGGCTCCGGACCTTGGTGATGCGATATGGCCCAATGAACCTTGGTGCCAGCTTACGAGAAGGCACCCGGAGAGGTAGGTCCTTGGTGGATAGCCATACTTTCTGACCGCAAACATACTGGGGAGCCGGAGTCCGGTGACGGTCAGCCGCCATCTTGGTCCGTCTGGAAGCCCGGGCCAAGGCCTCCTCAGCCCTCCTCCAGGTGCGTAGACACCGACGGACGAAGGCCAAGGCAGACGGGACCGCAGCTTCGGGTTCCTGTGCAGGGAAAAGAGGCGGTTGATAACCCACAGAACATTGAAAGGGAGACATACCTGTAGACGCCACCGGAAGGGAGTTGTGGGAATATTCGACCCACGATAGCTGCTGACTCCAGGAGCTCGGATTATGTGATGCCAGGCAGCGGAGAACTCTTTCGAGATCCTGATTGGCTCGCTCGGCCTGCCCATTGGTCTGTGGGTGAAAACCTGAAGACAGACTCGTAGAGGCCCCGATCTGTCTACAGAATTCCTTCCAAAACCGAGAGACGAATTGTGGTCCTCTGTCGGAGACCACATCGACCGGAAGACCATGGATCCGGAAGACGTGATCCACCACCACCTGAGCAGTCTCCATGGCGGACGGGAGTTTGGGTAAGGGTATAAAATGGGCCGCCTTGGAAAAACGGTCCACTACCGTCAGAATCACGGTGTTACCTCTCGACGGGGGTAGACCAGTGACAAAATCAAGGGCCAGGTGTGACCAAGGGCGAGAGGGAATGGGCAAGGGCTGTAACAGACCAACAGGAGACTGATTCGACGTCTTATTTTGAGCGCACACTGAGCAAGCCAACACGAACTGCCTGACATCTCGGGCCATGGATGGCCACCAAAATCGCTGACGGATGGCAGCCAGCGACCTTCGAACCCCGGATGACAGGCTACTCTGGACTCATGCCCCCACTGAAGGACCTCAGGACGCAGCGCAGCCGGCACGAACAACCGACCCCCTGGACACCCCACCGGGACCTCCCTCTCCCGCACGGCTTCCTCCACCCGCCGCTCGACATCCCAGAAAAGGGACCCCACAACCATCTCTCTGGAGAGGATGGCCTTGGGGGGGGGGGTCGCCTCCTCCCCAGGACACTCGAACAAACGAGAGAGGGCGTCAGGCTTAACATTTTTGGAGCCTGGCCGATAAGAGAGGGAGAAGTTAAACCGTCCGAAGAAGAGTGCCCAGCGGGCCTGGCGGGCATTCAACCTCTTGGCCGAACGGATATACTCCAGATTCTTGTGATCCGTCCAGACCAAGAAGGGCTGCGCGGTTCCCTCCAACCAGTGCCGCCACTCACCCAGAGCCAGCCTGACTGCCAGCAACTCCCTGTTACCTATGTCATAATTACGTTCAGCGGGGCTAAGACGGTGAGAGAAGAAGGCACAAGGATGCACCTTCCCATCTCTGGGGAACCGCTGGGATAGGACCGCGCCTACCCCGACATCGGAGGCATCTACCTCAACAATGAATTGCCGTTCAGGATCTGGAAGACAAAGAACAGGAGCAGAGATGAAACGGGACTTAAGGGCATCAAAGGCCTCCTGAGCCTGAACAGTCCATCTGAACGGTACCTTAGGTGAGGTGAGAGCTGTTAAGGGTGCAGCAACCAGGCTAAAGTTCCGGATGAACCGCCTATAGAAGTTGGCAAACCCCAAGAACCGCTGCAACGCCTTCCGAGAGTCAGGGGATGGCCACTCAGACACGGCCCTTACCTTAGCGGGATCAGCTTTAATCCCCTCCGTTGAGATTATATGCCCCAAGAACGAAACAGACTTGGCATGGAACACGCACTTCTCCGCCTTGACGTAGAGCTGGTTCTCCAGCAGCCGTTGTAGCACCTGACGAACATGTTGAGTGTGTACCTGCATGGAGGGGGAGAAGATGAGAATATCATCAAGGTACACAAAGACAAACCTGCCCACCATGTCTCTCAACACGTCGTTAACCAGGGCCTGGAAGACAGCTGGGGCATTGGTAAGCCCGAAGGGTAGAACCCGGTATTCAAAGTGTCCCGTAGGTGTGTTGAACGCTGTCTTCCACTCATCCCCCTCACGTATCCGGATCAAATGGTAAGCATTCCGGAGGTCTAGCTTGGTAAAGACCCTGGCTCCCTGCAGCAACTCAAAAGCTGATGACATCAGAGGCAGAGGATACCTGTTTCTTATAGTGATGTCATTAAGGCCCCGATAATCAATGCAGGGGCGCAGGGAGCCGTCCTTCTTCTTAACAAAGAAGAACCCAGCCCCAGCAGGTGAGGAAGAGGGACGGATGAGGCCGGCATTTAAGGATTCCTGAATATACTTGTCCATGGCCTCCCTCTCAGGACCGGATAGGGAATAAAGACGACCCTTGGGCGGAGAGGTGCCTGGGAGGAGATCGATGGCACAGTCATAGGGCCGATGAGGAGGTAAGGATGTGGCCCGGGACTTACTGAAGACCTGACAGAGATCGCGGTACCCCTCCGGGACCCCAGTGATATCGGCCTGCTCGACCTGAAAAACAGAAGACACAGAGCCAGGAGACAAGGCAGCACCCAAACAAGACGCAAGACAAGACTGACTCCAAGAAAACACAGAATTACAGGCCCAATCTATGTGAGGGTTGTGCTGTACCAGCCATGGGTGCCCTAAGACAATGGGGGCACCCGGGGAATCTAGGAGGTACAGTTCGATCACCTCACGGTGATTACCCGAGACCATGAGACTTACGGAGGGAGTGGAGTGGGTAATGGAGGAGATGAGGAGACCATTAAGGGAGCGGACAGAGATAGGAGAAGGAAGCGGAATGGCCGGAATACCCCAAAGTGCAGCCGTAGTGACATCCAGGAAGTTGCCTTCGGCCCCTGAATCGATCAGTGCAGAAGAGGAGTGGACAGTGTCTTTGAACTGAACAGAGACCCTTAGCAGGGAACGTGAACTGGGGGAGTTGAGACAAGGAGTAGCGCCCACCAGGATTCCCCGGATTACTGATGGGCCCTGGCTTTTAAAGGACACTGGATGGCCCGATGACCTGGCTTCCCGCAGTACAGGCAAAGGCCCTGAGTCAAGCGATCCTGCCTTTCCTTAGGAGTAAGACGAAGACGCCCAACTTGCATGGGTTCCGGGTCTGCTGAGGGAGACGAGGAGGTGGAAGTAGCCCCGGAAGCACCCTCCCCCAACATCCAGGAGGATTGAGCTGTCCACCGCTGGCGTCGGCGTTGAAGGCGCCCCTCCACACGAAGCGCCAACTCCACAAGGGCGTCGAAATCCTGAGGCAGCTCGTGAGTGACGATCTCATCTTGAATGTCATCGTCCAGCCCCTCCCGAAACCTTGCACGCAAAGCAGCATCGTTCCAGTCACAGGCGGCCGCCAGCGTACGGAACTTGATGAAATAATCTGTAACGGAATGCCTGCCCTGCCTCAGCCGCACCAACTGAGAGGCTGCCTCATCGCCCTGAGCAGAGCGGTCGAACAGCTTGATCATCTCCGCTCTGAAGCTCTTGAATGTGGCGCAGAATGGGGATCGAGCATCCCACTCCGCCGTGGCCCAGTCACGGGCCCTTCCTTTCAGGAGGGTAATAACAAATGCTACCTGAGCCCCCTCTGTAGCATAGCGGCGAGGCTGGAGTGCGAAGACCAGAGAACACTGGGACAGAAAGGCCCGGCAGGAATTGGGATCCCCATCGTAGGGCGGCGGGCTATTAGCATGGGGCTCGGGCTCAGCGTGGCCCGGAGGCTGACCAGAAGTGGCAGTTGAGCTACTGGCCAAAAGCCGCCCGCTTAAGTTCTTGTATCTGGAGGTTGAGATCTGCTACTTGGGCTGTCAGAGACCCGACCTCCCTTGAAGTGACAGTTAGCTGACTGGAATGCTGTCCCAGAAGAATTCCCTGTTGGCTGACTGCATTTCTGACTTGGTCCGCACCTGCTGAATCCATTCTTGGTCAGACCGTTCTGTCAGGAAAAACTACGGATTCAGTTGCAGGTGACAGGAAAAGTTTTATTCTGCTCACAATGAGCCCAAAAAAGTCCACAGGAACAAAAAGGGAAAAATTACAAAATAAATCCACTGGAACAGGGGATCCTTGATGTCCTCTGTGACGCAGTGTCAAAGTCCTAGTGGAGAGCCACCCCAGTGACGCAGTGTCACAATCTGCCAAAACTCCTCAAAACTCCTCCAGGAGTGTGCTGAACTTGAAGAGGGGAGCTTGGGCAATAATCCGAGTCTCCACCAACTCAGGGAAGGCCGCGGTCGATAACTGAACAACAAGCCAGGCCAGGGGAGAGAGAGAGAGACATTCAAAACCAAAAAAACCAAAAAAAACAAAAACAAACCAAACGTCCTTAGGAGTCTTTAACGGACACAGCACGGCAAGACACGGCTAACAGGAGCGGGGCAAGAACAAAGAAATGGCAACACATACCAAGACGGTCTGACAACCGACTGAGCACAAGAGGATCTAAAATAGACGGGGCTAACGAGGAAGGATAGGTAACAGGTGTGACAGAAACACAGATGAGAATAACGAGTGGGAGGGGAAAACACCACACTGACAGCGGGACACATGGAGAGCTGTCAAAACAGAACCAACAGGACAACAAGGCACAAGGACACCAAGACAAAACACAGCAATTCAGACTGAAGTCATGACAGCATACCATTCACAGCATGCATAGCATAACCCATTTGATCTACAGTACTACATTTCCCAGAATGCAACATGCTGACGTGTTTCTGTTTTCAGTACTACACTAAAAAAAATGAAGCAAAAAAGAACTATTCTTATTTCCAACTGGATGCCACTCACACGTGATGTGATGAAATCATGTGGTAATGTAGCAGGGTATCAAATACAATATTTGATATGTTATTAATGCATATTGTTTGTATATTTTTATATTGTCTGCATGCGTAATGGAAAAACAGTAGGCTGTATGCTGCACTGTTAGTACTATACTAGTATTTAATTTCAAAAAGAGCTGTAGAGTTTTATTTTTAGATGTTCAGTTAGTACAACACCACTAATGCTTGGATCACTATATACTTCTATGTGAAATAAAAACATTTTCAATGGAATGTATTCGCCTGTAATAAACTCTTACAGTGAGTTGGATATTGTCTCATGATGCACTTGAGTTTGAGCGGCCAATCAGGAATCTCAAGGTCAATTTATGCTGGCCGGCAGTGAATTACGGCTTCAGCTCTGGATTTCAAAACACTAATAAATGATGTTGTCAGATTGTGTTCATGCAATTTTAACAGTATGACTTGGTGTAAACTCTTTTTAATGTTATTTTACCCCCTAGGCCGGGGATCGTAACATAATTTGGGGGCTCGTCCGGGATTTTTTTAAAAATTTATCAGCATATTGTTGTGAAAGTAAATGGTGTTTCTCTTAAATGGGAATAAAATGAATGTGCATTTAAGCTCAGATCATTTGATCTACTTCTGTGCGTAAAGTTTAATGTACTGTGTCAATAAAAACATTTTCAAAGGAATGTATTTCACACCGGCCGTAATAAACTCTTACAGTGAGTTGGATATTGTCTCATGAAGCACTTGAGTTTGAGCGGCCAATCAGGAATCTCAAGGTCAATTTATGCTGGCCGGCAGTGAATTACGGCTTCAGCTCTGGATTTCAAAACACTAATAGATGATGTTGTCAGATTGTGTTCATGCAATGTTATTTTACCCCCTAGACGGGGATCGTAACATAATTTGGGGGCTCGTCCGGGATTTTTTTTAAAAAAGTTATCAGCATATTGTTGTGAAAGTAAATGGTGTTTCTCTTAAATTGGAATAAAATGAATGTGCATTCAAGCTCAGATCATTTGATCTACTTCTGTGCGTAAAGTTTAATGTACTGTGTCAATAAAAACATTTTCAAAGGAATGTATTTCACACCGGCCGTAATAAACTCTTACAGTGAGTTGGATATTGTCTCATGAAGCACTTGAGTTTGAGCGGCCAATCAGGAATCTCAAGGTCAATTTATGCTGGCCGGCAGTGAATTACGGCTTCAGCTCTGGATTTCAAAACACTAATAGATGTTGTCAGATTGTGTTCATGCAATGTTATTTTACCCCCTAGACCGGGGATCGTAACATAATTTGGGGGCTCGTCCGGGATTTTTTTTAAAAAAGTTATCAGCATATTGTTGTGAAAGTAAATGGTGTTTCTCTTAAATTGGAATAAAATGAATGTGCATTCAAGCTCAGATCATTTGATCTACTTCTGTGCGTAAAGTTTAATGTACTGTGTCAATAAAAACATTTTCAAAGGAATGTATTTCACACCGGCCGTAATAAACTCTTACAGTGAGTTGGATATTGTCTCATGAAGCACTTGAGTTTGAGCGGCCAATCAGGAATCTCAAGGTCAATTTATGCTGGCCGGCAGTGAATTACGGCTTCAGCTCTGGATTTCAAAACACTAATAGATGATGTTGTCAGATTGTGTTCATGCAATGTTATTTTACCCCCTAGACCGGGGATCGTAACATAATTTGGGGGCTCGTCCGGGATTTTTTTTAAAAAAGTTATCAGCATATTGTTGTGAAAGTAAATGGTGTTTCTCTTAAATTGGAATAAAATGAATGTGCATTTAAGCTCAGATCATTTGATCTACTTCTGTGCGTAAAGTTTAATGTACTGTGTCAATACGAAATAATTTTTGTTGTTGTTTTTTTTACAGTATTTTTGGCTTTACCTGTTATTTGAATTATGCATCGTATTGAGTCGAGTTTTATTGTGAAAGGAAATGTGTGTTAATCTAACGGATTAATGCCCTAGTTGAAATTACCAGTACCTTTTCTGTTTTTCTATGGATTTTTGTGTGGTGGAATTTGATGAGTTCATTTTCAGATCTCTGGCGTTTGTATCTGTGATCTGGCACAAGATCTCAAACCCCCTTGACCTTTCATTACTCATGTTTGTCAAGCAGATCACTGGAAAATATCGATATTCGCAGATCTTCAGATTAATTTATTCGAAGATTGACATGATTATGTTTGGTGCACCTTTGAGTTTGAAGTCATTCAGGTCTGACTCCATCAGATCAATTCAGTCTTTTTTTTTTATTGAATATCATGAAATATCATTCATTCACTGAGTTATAAGACCTAATTCGCAGAAATGGCTGCGATCTTGTTTCTCTCGCTGGTTTTATTCGGTTTCAGGCAGGTGTCTAATGCCCAGCATGGTGTTTTATTAGTGTGAGATGGGCTTGTAATGCAGCATAATTTCCCAGATGACCTTCAGCTAAAACTCCTCATTCCTCAACTTGTTTTGCTTCAGGGCTCAGATCGTACATTGAGTGGCAAAACATACAGTTTATCATACAAATGTTCTTGAAATGTAACCACATAATTATTTTATCTTGCTTTTTCCTTGACCTTGTTGTTAGTTGCATGTATGTTTTTTTTCCATGTTGCCCATTTTAACCAGCTGAGAATCACCAAACTTCTGCAGAGGAGGAAAATCAAGCCAGGCACATTTCCAGTGGGCAAGTTTCAAAGTCCATCAGAGAAGTATCTGGCCATTCTTTGCTCGTGTCTGTGTGAATGTGTGTAGGAGGTCAGCAGATTTTCAAGGGCTGCTGCTCCTTTAGCAGACGAGAGAGAAATCTGGGATTCGGATTCTCTCGCAGGACACTGTTATTTTAGTATCATTGAGATTGTATATCATTGGAGCTCGAGTGACTGATGGTGCGGAAAGCTAATGTTTTGATACGTTTTGGTAAAAAAAAAAAAAAAAAAGTTTGTTTATTTACACATCAATACATAGTCTTCACTAATCTTTCTTATTAGTGCTGACGAATTACGGTTCATCGATCAGCACTTTTGTACTTTGTACTCAAGCAAACTTGAAAACGAGCACTTACATTTTTACTAGAGTCATATTTTATTAGCGTATCTGTACTTTTACTCAAGTATTTGATTTGCGTTCAGTAGGAATGACAACCACATTCTACAACCGAATTAATGTTGCATATAAATGTCCACCATTCTGGGATTGCCTTTTCCATGAGAAATATACAGTATGCAGGGTCGGGGAGTAACGAAATACAAGTAACTTAGTGACGTATTTAAAATACAAAATGTGAGTGACTGTGTTTGATTTGAAATGGGTGGTAATCAGATTACAGTGTTTTAGATTACCAAAGTGATTACTTTGAGTTTTAATGTCATTTAAACAGCGATTGGTGATTCTCTGACTCTGACCGTCTGAAAAAGACGAGTTCAGTTTCATGTTTTCCACTGTTTTCATGTTTTGGGAGTCATTTTATAATTCACTCGTCACTGTGACTTTTTCTCACAATTTGTTTATTCCCCTTTTTGATTTCTTTTTATCAGAATTGTGAGATTTAAACTTACAATTGCAAGTTATAAAGTCAGAATTGGGAGATACAAACTTGCAATACAAACTTTTTTCTTGCAATTGTGAATTTAGTATGTGAGTTTATATCTCATAATTCTGACTTTTCTCGATATTGTGAGTTTATATCTCATAATTCTGACTTTTCATAATATTGTGAGTTTATATCCCATAATTCTGACTTTTCTCAATATTGCGAGTTTATATCTCATAATTCTGACTTTTCTCGATATTGTGAGTTTATATCTCATAATTCTGACTTTTCTCAATATTGTGAGTTTATATCTCATAATTCTGACTTTTCTCAATATTGCGAGTTTATATCTCATAATTCTGACTTTTCTCAATATTGTGAGTTTATATCTCATAATTCTGACTTTTCTCAATATTGCGAGTTTATATCTCATAATTCTGACTTTTCTCGATATTGTGAGTTTATATCTCATAATTCTGACTTTTCTCAATATTGCGAGTTTATATCTCATAATTCTGACTTTTCTCAATATTGCGAGTTTATATCTCATAATTCTGACTTTTCTCAATATTGCGAGTTTATATCTCATAATTCTGACTTTTCTCAATATTGCGAGTTTATATCTCATAATTCTGACTTTTCTCAATATTGCGAGTTTATATCTCATAATTCTGACTTTTCTCAATATTGTGAGTTTATATCTCATAATTCTGACTTTTCTCAATATTGCGAGTTTATATCTCATAATTCTGACTTTTCTCAATATTGTGAGTTTATATCTCATAATTCTGACTTTTCTCAATATTGCGAGTTTATATCTCATAATTCTGACTTTTCTCAATATTGTGAGTTTATATCTCATAATTCTGACTTTTCTCAATATTGCGAGTTTATATCTCATAATTCTGACTTTTCTCGATATTGTGAGTTTATATCTCATAATTCTGACTTTTCTCAATATTGCGAGTTTATATCTCATAATTCTGACTTTTCTCAATATTGTCAGTTTATATCTCATAATTCTGACTTTTCTCAATATTGTCAGTTTATATCTCATAATTCTGACTTTTCTCAATATTGCGAGTTTATATCTCATAATTCTGACTTTTCTCAATATTGCGAGTTTATATCTCATAATTCTGACTTTTCTCAATATTGCGAGTTTATATCTCATAATTCTGACTTTTCTCAATATTGTGAGTTTATATCTCATAATTCTGACTTTTCTCAATATTGTGAGTTTATATCTCATAATTCTGACTTTTCTCAATATTGTGAGTTTATATCTCATAATTCTGACTTTTCTCAATATTGCGAGTTTATATCTCATAATTCTGACTTTTCTCAATATTGTGAGTTTATATCTCATAATTCTGACTTTTCTCAATATTGCGAGTTTATATCTCATAATTCTGACTTTTCTCGATATTGTGAGTTTATATCTCATAATTCTGACTTTTCTCAATATTGCGAGTTTATATCTCATAATTCTGACTTTTCTCGATATTGTGAGTTTATATCTCATAATTCTGACTTTTCTCAATATTGTGAGTTTATATCTCATAATTCTGACTTTTCTCAATATTGCGAGTTTATATCTCATAATTCTGACTTTTCTCAATATTGCGAGTTTATATCTCATAATTCTGACTTTTCTCAATATTGCGAGTTTATATCTCATAATTCTGACTTTTCTCAATATTGTGAGTTTATATCTCATAATTCTGACTTTTCTCAATATTGTGAGTTTATATCTCATAATTCTGACTTTATGTTTTTACGTTACAAATGACTTTTTAAAGCATGCATTTTGTAATCTGTAGTGAAATACATTTTAAAAGTAACCCACCCAGCCCTGATAATATGTGATGGAACCATAGAATCTGGTAAAACAAGTCACTATGATGCCTTAAAATACTGCCAGCTCATTATAGGGGAACAGAGTCTCTGTGTTCAGTTTTGGCTCGTGATGCGTTTATGGTTCTGTACTCAATCATTCTGCAGATTATAACACACCACAACACTGATCACACACCTGCAAATTCGCCCCTGAATGCCAACCCACCTGGACAGTGTGTGTTTGACGACGTAAACGTCCGACCTCGGCGCCAAAACCACTCTGAGCTCAAATTAGCACCACTAACTTAGACCGCAAAATAGATTTTGTTTGGATGTTGGAATGTTCTTAACCCTTATGTGCTGTTCGGGATGTTTTCATCCGCTACGGGAATTTTTGAGTCTTAATTTGGCCGTAACTTTGCAGCAAATGGAATGATTTTTGGTGACAAATCTTATTTTGACACATATTTTGGGAAAATGCTTTGACAATTTTCAAGTACTCTGTTGGCAAATTCACGACCCTTTCGTTATGATTTTAACTGCTTTAAAAATGTATCAGATAAATATTTTTTTTCAAATTTTTTTGCTTAAATCTATTAATCAACCTCAGTCCTGATCAAAACTAATGCCAAATTCATAAATGATGTCACTGATTTGGGAAAAAAATGACTTATTTTCAGTATAGCCAATGTTGTTTCTACTCTTCGACATGTCCAAGACTGTGATAAAAGGCAATAAAAAATCCAGTCCACAATCACATTTTATATTGAATTTTTGGCAATTAAAGAGTTAAAATCCTGATTTAAAAACAAAAAACAAAAAAAACAATTGTAGTTTTGCTCAGGACTGAGGTCGATTAATTGATTTAAGCAAAAAAATGTGAAAAAATTTTTTTTATCTGACACATTTTTAAAGCAGTTAAAAGTACATAACGAAAGGGTCGTGAATTTGAACAACGCACAAGGGTTAAAAACAGTTTAGAACAAACATTCTTCCAGTTCGTTCAAAGTTCTTAAAAAATGTATCACTATACGTTAAACGTTACTATTTTTAAATGTTACGATTGTTTCAGAATGTTCAATCAAAAGTAACATTCTCATAACGTTTGACAAAATGGAATGTTCTCTTGAGGTTCACACACTAAATATTTCCAAAATATTTTAAAAACTTGACGCTTTTAACATCCAGATTGCCACCGCAATGAGTTTTATGGAATATATACGGAGGGCAATATGACCAGACTAGAAAGAAGCGAGTTTAATGAATCCCATCCGTCATACAGCATGGTGATCGACGAACTTTGTGCCGTTAATAAGACTGTGAAGGGTCCGTACGAGCAGCTGCGGCGCTTGATTGACAGTTTAATCTATTGGGGTTAGCAGCCTGATGGCAGATGAAAGGGGCTTTGCTTCCTTCGCCCAATTACAGGCTCATTTTGAGAAGGAGCCCATGGAGACGGGTCTGTTAGGAAGCGTTCGGATCCAGCTGCAGGTGCGTCTGGCTGGACGGTTCACTTGCTGAATGTCTCGTCCCAAAAGCGCCACTGTTTTTCCTTTGCTCTCACACACACTGAAACACAGAAGACCCTCTGTGTCCAACAAACCGCTCGGATCATTTCTTTGGTCTCCTGCAGGTGTCGATTTCAGAGGGAGTCTTGCAAGAAAATCAAATTAAAATGCACCTAGAATTCTAGAGTGCTTTTCTACACATCTCACACTGTTATCACTCTTAAAAAACAAGTCGTCGGATAAACCTGGCATTGTAGATTACGGATATTGTTCAAACTGCTTTTGTTCCTGCGAAATGCATCAATGTACATGAACTGTAATTGCTCAAAATATCTCAACATCCCCTAGAAATCACATAGCAACACCTTGGCAACCACACGTTTTGCATGCTGGGTTTTCTAGAAAATGTATTCCTGATTTTTATTAATTTTATTGTTTGCGCTCGTGCGAAATTATGTTTTCTTCTTTCGTGTTTGGTTTGCGTGTGTCTGTGTCTGGTTTTCAGTCCCAGGACATCTCACCAAAGACCCTCGACTCCGGGAAAAGACTTTTTGTGTCTCATGCATTCGGACCGTATTGCATTTCTGCAGACCTGGATGTGACTATCAGCCCTGTGCCTCTGCACTGAACGATCTGATGACGGAGAAAAAAACACAGCTCCATGAAAAAGGAAACCACTCTTTTGTTAGGCCAAAGCGCACATTTCAGTTTGCACAAGTTCAGATAACACGGCTTGCTTCGCCATTCATAATTCACGTTTTTACATGCTTTTATTTATCAGGACTTGGTTTATTAGTTCTCTTTAGAAGTGTTTAGATTCCCCCCTGAACCAACACACCTGACATCTGGACACACACAGAGAGAGAGAAAGGTGCTGGTTGGTTTGTCACTTCCCTCAGAATCAAAGGCCTTTTATAGAAATAAGGTGCAAGCTATTAAGCTATTAAAGTTAATTATTTATTCATCCCATTCATTCATTCATTCATTCACTCATTCATCCATCCCATCCATCCACTCACTCACTCACTCAATGAATGAATGTAATTAAATTCATTCATTCATTCCACCCACTCCCTCACTCTCACTCATTCATTAATTTACTCACTCACTCACTCCATTCACTAATTAATTCATTCCTTCATTAAATCATTCCATCCACTCACTCACCAATTCACTCATTCATTCATCTACCTACTCATTCATTCATTCACTCTCTCATTAATTCATCCATATCCTCACTCACTCATTCCATCCATCCATCCACTCACTCACTCACTCACTCAGTTAATTAATTTAATTACATTCATTCATTCATCCACCCACTCACTGACTCTCACTCACTCATTCATTAATTCACTCACTCACTCACTCACTCCATTCACTCATAAATGCTTTCCTTCATTCAATCATTCCATCCACTCACTCACCAATTCACTCATTCATTCATTTACCTACTTCATTCACTCTCTCATTAATTCATCCATATCCTCACTCACTCATTCCATCCATCCATCCACTCACTCACTCACTCACTCAGTTAATTAATTTAATTACATTCATTCATTCATCCACCCACTCACTGACTCTCACTCACTCATTCATTAATTCACTCACTCACTCACTCCATTCACTCATAAATGCATTCCGTCATTCAATCATTCCATCCACTCACTCACCAATTCACTCATTCATTCATCTACCTACTCATTAATTCATTCACTCTCTCATTAATTCATCCATATCCTCACTCACTCATTCCATCCATCCATCCACTCACTCACTCACTCACTCACTCAATTAATTAATTCATTCATCCACCCACTTACTGACTCTCGCTCACTCATTCATTAATTCACTCACTCACTACATTCACTCATTAATGCATTCCTTCATTCCATTCTTTCACTCACTAATTTACTACTTCATTCATCCATCTACCTACTCATTTATTAATTCATCTATTCAGTAATTCATTCATTCCCTAACTCACTCATTCCATCCACTCACTCACTCACTCAGTTAATTAATTTAATTACATTCATTCATTTATTCATTCCACTCACTCACTCACTGACTCTCACTCACTCACTCACTCACTCACTCATTAATGCATTCCTTCATTCCAGTCACTCACTCACACACTAATTCACTCATTCATTAATCCACCTACTAATTCACTCACTCACTCATTCCATTCACTCATTCATTCATTCATTCATTCATTCCACTCACTCACTCACTCAGGATTGCAAAAAACCTTGTGACCAAAATCTGAATTCTGAATTCTAAAAATTTTGATTACAGTTTACAAATTCTGACTTGTGTGATTTAAATATAAATTAAATTAATTAAAGGCTAACTAACTGGGACCAAATGAGGATTCATGGTAGTCATGGCAAAACTTGGATTTCGTATAAATGAAAGAAATCATTTGTGTTTATATATATTTTAATGTATTTATTTTACTAGTTCACTTCAGAGCAGAGATGGAGATGGTTATTTTAAATGTACAAACACAGGATGACGAAAGTGTGAAATGTTACTCTTTTTAAACAGTTGCAACCAGTGAACCCTCGATCAGACTCAATGCTATAGAGAGAGAGAGAGAGAGCGAGAGAGAGAGAGAGAGGCATCTGCGGCTGATTCGTTCACTTTGGTAATAGAATTAACTGAGGCAGTAATTCATTTCTAGAAACATCCTTAAATCGATGCAGGTGTATTGATTGAATTGTCTGTCTGACTCTGTTGATTCGGCTGCGTTTATTGACGGATGTTTTGTAATAGAAATCTCTTTAAGACGAGCCTTCAGCATCCTCTCGTTTTCTGCTCTTGTTGCTGCATAAATCTGAGTAATCACAGCTGCGCTGCTGAATTTGCATTATTCAAACGGAGACTTTATTTTAGCCGGCCCCATTAATGCGAACATCTCCACGGGATCATTTTCTGCAGCTAAAACGAACACGCTTTTACTTCCTTTGGTTAATTTTCCTAATGACTGGGTCGGCAAATCCCGCACAGAACCGGCTCTGCGTGTGTTTCCCCTTTATTTATTAGCGGTGAGATTTGTTCAGCTCTGGCATAAGCAAAAAATAACCACCTATAGCAGAACAAGATCTGACGTAATTACACCAGCGTTTCATTTTGGAGACAGAATTACAATAAAAAAATCAATGGGGATCATTTGCTCTTTGTGTCCCGAATGCACAGTGCATCCATCATAATACTTTTATTCAGCGAGCATTTTCTACTTTCTATTCATCAAAGAAAAATGTATCATGATTTCTGCATAATCAGAAATGTTTCTCGAGGAGCAAATCAGCATATTAGGAACCTCAGCATTCATTTAATTTGAATCCATTTTCATTTTATATATCAAAGCGCGCTCGCTCTCCAGATGTCGCTTGTTAGAGTCTCGATTTCATTGTCTTTGAGAACTCGCAGCCTCCCATTAAACCTAAATCTGCTTCATGCTAATTAAATGACTGCAAATATGTTTCTCATCAAACGTGATCCAGCAACCACCCCGATCACCCGAGCAACCGCATACCAACACCTTAGCAACCACTCAGAATACCTCAGCAACTGCATAGCAATACCCTAGCAACCACTCAGATTACCCTAGCAACCGCATAGCAACACCTTAGCAACCACCCGATTACCCTAGCAACCGAATAGCAACACCTTAGCAACCACTCAGAATACCTTAGAAACCGCATAGCAACACCCTAGCAACCACTCAAAATACCCTAGCAACCACTCAGATTACCCTAAAAACCACATAGTGGAATTGCATTGGCATGGTTCAAATCATACTTATCTGACCGTTATCAGTTTGTAGTAGTAAACGAAGAGATGTCATTTCGATCACAAGTTAAATATGGAGTACCACAAGGCTCAGTTCTAGGACCGTTGCTTTTCACTCTGTACATGCTACCCTTGGGAGATGTCATTAGGAAGCATGGCATTAGCTTTCACTGTTACGCTGATGATACTCAGCTACTCAGATACTCTAGCATATGTAAAACCGCATTCTTCCATCTTAAAAATATATCTAAATTGCGACATATGCTCTCAATGACAAATGCGGAACAGCTAGTTCATGCGTTTATGACCTCGAGACTAGATTACTGTAACGCTCTATTGGGTGGTTGCCCTGCTCGCGTGATAAACAAATTACAGCTGGTCCAAAACGCAGCAGCTAGAGTCCTTACTAGAACCAGGAAATATGAACATATTAGCCCGGTTCTGTCAAAACTGCACTGGCTCCCTATTAAACATCGTATAGATTTTAAAATCTTGCTAATTACTTACAAAGCACTAAATGGCTTAGCTCCCCAGTACCTGAGTGAGCTCTTAATGCATTATAGTCCTTCGCGTCTATTACGATCTCAGAATTCTGGCCAGTTGTTAATACCTAGAATATCAAAATCAACCGCAGGCGGTAGATCCTTTTCCTATTTGGCACCTAAACTCTGGAACAATCTTCCTAGCATTGTTCGGGAAGCAGACACACTCTGTCAGTTTAAATCTAGACTAAAAACGCATCTATTTAACTTGGCATACACATGACGCACTATAAACTTTTGTCTTCATATCCGTTAAAGGATTGTTAGGCTGCATAGATCAGGTCAGCCGGAACCGGGAACACTTCCTATAACACCAGATGTACTCGGTACGTCAGAAGAAGAATGGCGTCTACGCTAATTTTTTGTCTCTCTGCTTATCCTGAGGTTTACCAATTAACGTGATTGGCTGGATCTGGGCCGTGTCCGGGTCGGACGGGGAACCTGTGCCTGTGTGCGGCAGCAATGTGGCCTGTGGTGTCGGCGGAGACTGTGTTAACTAGCTCATCCTTTGTTAAGACCTTACCGACTCATCAGCCAGTGGCACATATCCCAACAAACCGTCCCATACCGGCGTGATCAAAAAGATCTTAAACTAGATGGAACTAGATTAAATATTTTGACTGTTGCGATTCCAAATCGGTTTAATGACCCGTAACTCTGCCTGGGTATCGGACAAGTGTTCACTGTTGGCCAGAGGAGAACTGGCCCCCCGACTAAGCCTGGTTTCTCCCGAGGTTTTTTTCTCCATTTGTTGGAGTTTTGGTTCCTTTGGCTTGCTTACGTTGGGGACACTTGCTTGATATTCAGCAGTGTTTTTGATATGCCTGCACTGGCGCCGTTGTATACAAACTGAGCTGAGCCGGACGATTACGTCGCTGTTTTCTGCAGTGCTGATATACCTAAATTAACTAGACTAATAACTATTGATATTTGCAACGGAATGAATCAATAATATATAGAATAAGCTGCACAATGACACCATTTTCTTATTAATGTAAAGCTGCTTTGCCACAATTTGCATTGTAAAAAGCGCTATATAAATAAAGAAGACTTGACTTGACTTGACATAGCAACACCTTAGCAACCACTCAGAATACCTTAGCAACCACTGAGATTACCCTAGCAACCGAATAGCAACACCTCAGCAACCACTCAGAATACCTTAGAAACCGCATAGCAACACCCTAGCAACCACTCAAAATACCCTAGCAACCGCATAACAACACCTTGGCAACCACTGAGATTAGCCTAGCAACCGCATAGCAACACCTTAGCAACCATTCATATTACCCTAGCAACCACATGTGTTATAACCGTATATGTGTTGGGTCAAAGCGCGCTCGGTCTCCAGATGTCGCTTGTTAGAGTCTCGATTTCATTGTCTTTGAGAACTCGCAGCCTCCCATTAAACCTAAATCTGCTTCATGCTAATTAAATGACTGCAAATATGTTTCTCATCAAACATGTTCCGTTTTATAAGCCGTAATTCGATTAAAGCAGGAACACGCTCAGAACATCCGATCTTTGCAAAGCATATTAGGACAACGAGATTTGTCTAATAATGTTCTTTTACTTTCATTTGTCATGGCAGCATTTAGATGATCTATTTAAAATCCACACACACACACACACGAATCACTTTGTGTATTATTTAGGTGTATCACAAATAAAGCCTTGTTAAATCCCACAGGACTGTTATTCGATGGATTCTTCTCTCACTGATTGGTTTCTATTGAACACTTTAATCTGGTTCGTGGATTTCATCGGTGTAATTTACAGCCTTTAAAGTCGGATTTGGTCTCCAATCCGGCTCTCTGCCGCACAGTGAGTAATCAGAAATGTAATTAGTGCAATTAAGCAGTCGTGGGTTGGTGCGAGACTGTGATCTCCGTGTGCTGATTATGACTCTGGTGGGAGTCCGTGTCTCTTCATGGATACAGTAAACTCAGTTTAGGAAACGCTCGACCAATTGACTG
Organism: Opsariichthys bidens; assembly: GCA_037194245.1. NCBI lineage: Eukaryota > Metazoa > Chordata > Actinopteri > Cypriniformes > Xenocyprididae > Opsariichthys > Opsariichthys bidens. Next base: position 32,948,404 of record CM074278.1, read on the forward strand.
AAAAAACTCCTAGAGGACCATTTTATTGCTCATATGACGCTCTTTCATGCCTTAATGAAAGAATATCACAAGTTCAGACTGGAGCAAGTCCAAAATGAATATGAAATTATGATTTGCACACACAAAATTGAGCGTATTATTATTTGTATTGTGATATGGGAAGAAAAAAATTATTAAATGGGACTTCAATTAATATAGATGCACTACCACTCATTTTTAAAAATAAATCAATAATTTTATTCAGCAAGTACACATTAAAGGGGTCATGAATTGATAAATCGACTTTTCCTAGAGCTTTTGATATCTATACTAGTTTCAGAACCGTCTGTGATCGACTACAATGATCATCACTGCAACCTTTCACGCCACAATCTCAATATAATGCCATAGATCTCAATATAACGCTTTTACGATTATTTAACCTTGAGAACTGTAATAGTAAATGTGCTAAAATACTTTCAAATGCAAAGATGTCAGCCAATCACAGCAGTGGGCGTTTCACAGCAGACACGCCCCTTAAAACAGAGCATTCAAATCAGGGAAGGAAAAATGCCTTTTATTTCTAAATTATGACCACTTTTGATGTAAAAAGCATACTAAGATTATAAGAGCACCTAAAAAAACATAAAACAATACAACAATGCAGTTGATCATAAATACCACTAAAGACATTTATAATGTTACAAAAGGTCTTGAATAATAAAATGAAACAGCAAAAAACACTGATAATAATCATAAATCATTGAGCATCAAATTATCACATCAGAATGATTTCTGAAGGATCATGTGACACTGAAGACTGGACTAATGATGCTGAAATTCAGCTTTGATCACTGGATATAAATGATACTTTACTATATATTCACATAGAAAACAGTTATTTTAAATTGTAATAATATATCACAATTTTTACAGTATTTTTAATAAAATAAATCAAGTATATTAGAATGATTTCTGAAGGATCATGTGACTCTGAAGACTGGAGGAATGATGCTGGAAATTCAGCTTTGATCACTGGATATAAATGATACTTTACTATATATTCACATAGAAAACAGTTATTTTAAATTGTAATAATATATCACAATTTTTACAGTATTTTTATTAAAATAAATCAAGTATATTAGAATGATTTCTGAAGGATCATGTGACTCTGAAGACTGGAGGAATGATGCTGGAAATTCAGCTTTGATCACTGGATATAAATGATACTTTACTATATATTCACATAGAAAACAGTTATTTTAAATTGTAATAATATATCACAATTTTTACAGTATTTTTAATCAAATAAATCAAGTATATTAGAATGATTTCTGAAGGATCATGTGACACTGAAGACTGGAGTAATGATGCTGGAAATTCAACTTTGATCACAGGATATAAATTATACTTTACTATATATTCACATAGAAAACAGTTATTTTAAATTGTAATAATATATCACAATTTTTACAGTATTTTTAATCAAATAAATGAAGTATATCAGAATGATTTCTGAAGGATCATGTGACACTGAGGACTGCAGTAATGATGTTAAATGATGTAAAAGATATTCACAAAGAAAACGGTTATTTAAAATCGTAAAAATATTTCAGTTTTTTTACTGTATTTTTGATCGAATAAATCCAGCTTTGGTGAGCAGAAGAGACCTCTTGAAACAACATAAGGAATCTCCCTTCTGGAGACATGTGAGATTACTCCCATGTAAAGGAGATGCGTTTTGTTTTCTTGGCTCTGGTTTATAAACTGTTTCTCCGTTGGCGAAACACCTCGAAACATCCGTCTGGAGGCATCAGATGTGGTTTCTGTGATGGACGTGAGCGTCTGCGGTTCTGAGATGGGCTCAGTTAAGAGGAAAAACATGAGGCTTTGACCCGTTTCTCAATTCTAAAGAAAGTCGTCGCCTGTCCGTGTCAATTAAAGCATCTCGCGCGTGTCAGACTCCCTGACACAGATCGAATGTAAGCGCCATGTTCTCCCAGTAATTGTCAGTTGTGGTTGATGCGTAACGTGAGAGAACGTCGTCTCTCTCGCTCGCTTCGGCTGCATTACAGAAGCAGATATTCACGGCGAGACGTTTGTTCGTCAAACACTGAACACGTTTACACAAAATCTCCAAAACCGGCCTACTAAGTTAACGTGTGCTGTCGGTTTGCATGCGAACCTGCTCAAATAAATCAATGATGTTATTTTATATTTTGTTTCACGTCACGTTGGCAAGGAAAAACGGGTTGCAAATGTTTCATGCTGATTTTTAAAGATCTGTGTCATATTTCATACCCAAATATTTAAGGCTTATAAATCACAGGCCTCCTGTCATCTGATTGAGTGATTTATATATCAAGAATAACCACCATATTCTCACTATACATGAGCCATCAAAGTTTGACACTCAATTTTAGATATTACAATTTTACAATTACATTTTTTAGATTTAAAGGTTCACTGTAAACCCAAATAAGTTGGCAAAAAAACTGGTAATCAGATCATGGAGGTAATGCAGAACTGGCAGATTTTGTCGAATTGCTCTTAACTTGAAATTTTTGAGGAATTTAATTGATACATTAACTCAAAATCATTGTGTACCTTTGGCGCTCCGAACCACTGATTCGAATCAAAAGAGTCGTGAAGCTTCGTGAATCAGTGTTTTGAATCACTAGACATTGTTGAATAAAGTCGTTATTTTGTTTTTTCTCGTCGCTTTATAATGTTAAGGTCGAACCGCTGTAGTCACATGACCTGTTTTAAACATGTTTTAGTATGAAAGTGTCAATAGAGACGTCGGATTTCATCAAAAATATCTTCATTTGTGTTCTGAAGATGAACGAAGGTCTTAGAACGACACGAGGACAGAGATATCATTTTTGGCTGAACTAACTCTTTATTCTTGCACAAAAAAGCGTTAATATATTTATTTATTTTTATATATATTCAAACGCTTATATCATTAGCTTTCATGACTCTTTTTCTTTAAACGGACACGTCCCTGTCGAGCGGGAAGAGGGAGAATAAATGCTAAGTTTACTGAAAATGTGTCCGTTTCAAGAGAAAGACACGACTAAATAGTCATGAAAGTTCATTTGATTGAACTAAGTTGTTTAATTTGAGTTCGTCCTACTCAAACCGATAATTATTTAGAGCGTTTGCAGCGTTCAATAAACTATGGAAGCAATAAAAGGTCTTTTTATCTCGCAATTCTTATAGAGTCAGAATCGCGAGATCAAAAAAGTCGCAATTATCTTCTGAATTGTTTCGTTCCTTCCATAAAAAAAAAGGAATGTGTTCACATTATTATTTATGTTTCCAGGTGCTTCTTTTCATTAGTGCGAACCTCAAAAACTTTGTTGGCCCGAGTCACTTTCTGCACTTTTTATAGGCTTAAAGCACACGGAAAAGAGCAGCTCTAATGGCTTTATCCTAGTGGAAAAACCCACAATGCACTTCTCCATGGTGTCCCTCAAGAGTTTAATGACTTGCACAAGCAGTTTGGGTCTCTAAATGGCAAGACTTACTAGACTTTGTTCTTTTTAACATAACCTCCGGAAATCTCATTAATTCTCATTTAATTGCTGTCGCTCATCCGTCCGGGCCGAGCGAGCGGCGAGATAATATCGATGTATTTGCAGGCGGAGGGGTTCCTCATCCTCCTAACAAGCATATGATCCCAATGTATTCTGGGTAATTAATCATTTACATACTCCGACTGTCACCTGTGAGGTCATCGGCCCGCGCCCTGCCCGTATTCGCCTTATTAAAATGCTAATCAACAAACCGCGGCACGCTCTTTCTGCTCGAGGTCTCTTCATTATTACGGCCTTTTTACGTCCAGTGGATATTTCTCCACGGGAGCCGCGCGGACGGACGCCGAGCCCCGGCGAGAGCAGAAATTAAATGGCAGACGCCGGGAAAGGGTGATTCGGGATGAAGCTGTGAAAATTGGGATTTGTTTCTTATGGAGAACCCGAGGCTCGTTAGTGAAGTTGGACAGAGTTGTGTTCGGTGTAAGTTTGACACGAGAAGCACCTGCCCAAACCTTCAGCTGTCAATCACAGATTCACTGGTGGGGGGTGGGGGGGGGGGGGTATGTTATGTTATGTTTATGTTATTACTATATATATATATATATATATATATATATCAATTACACAAATGTACAAAAATATATATATTATATTTATATTTATATATTTCAGGTGTTTTACCTGAATTTGAAATAAATATATATTACCTGAAAAAATATGTATAATATTTATATTTATATTTGAATTTTGAACTTTTTCATTACGTTGTGTTTTAGGTTTAATAGAAATGCACGTAAAATATCCTGGTAATTTTCTGACGTTTTTGTTTTTTTGAGGATTTTTTTTTTTTTTTTTTAAAGTGAAGTATTATTAATAAGAAAACAATAAATTCTATTATTTGAAAATAATACTAATATAAAATATATATTCAATTTAAAATTAAACATAATATAAGTTATATATGTATATGTATCAATTACACAAATGTACAAAAAAATATATATATTGTATTTATATTTATATTTATATATTTCAGGTGTTTTACCTGAATTTGAAAAAATATATATTATATTTATATTTATATTTACATGTGTTTTACCTGAATTTTGAATTTTAAACTTTTTCATTACGTTGTGTTTTAGGTTTAATAGAAATGTCTGTAAAATATCCTGGTAATTTTCTGCCGTTTTTTTTTTTTTAAGTGAAGTATTATTAATAAGAAAACAATAAATTGTATTATTTGAAAATAATACTAATGTAAAATATATATTCTATTAATATTCTATTTATATATTATGTTAACATATAATCATTTAACTATTCATAATTAATAAGTATTATTAGTAGGTAAAATATAATTATGATAAATTGTATTTATAAATAAACTATATATTTAAAAAATTCAATCCATTTTATTCTAGAAAAATGAACTATATTTTTGTGCTTTTTAAGAAAATATGAGTGGCGTTCAGAAATTATACGTATATATATTTTTTTAAGTTGCAAACCTCATTTTTTTGAGTTCTCTTGACATAATAATGTCAATCATTGCATCAACTAAATGCCGTCTGTAATTTAAACTTTACCTTTAATTAGTTTCTATTAACTTAATGAAAGTGTCTTCAGAACTTGATTTCTAGTTCCCAGCATGTGTTTAATGCTGTTGCGTTTGACGTTTCCATAAATGAAATTCCCTCAAAGTTGTCATAACTCCACACGGATGCAAACTGTTGCATTGTTTCATTTATACTTACAGTTGTTTCATACTTGCACATCACCAAGACGGACGTTATTAATAGTTTTCATTATTATTTTTAAGCCTCTTAACTGTTCGTGCTGAGAGCGTTTAAACGGCGGCTCTGCTGAAAGCAGTGAGTGTTAAAACTGCAGCGTTAAAGCTGCCAAAACAGCTCACCTCTTCCAGCGTCCCGCTGCGATCCTCACGGAACATCACAGACCTGCGGAAGAGCACGGGATTCACCCTCTCTCAACCACACGGCTCACGAGCGTCCGGAGCGATCCCGCAGCAGCGTCCACTAAACGTCCCGCCTCGAGCCACACCAGTTTGTGTTCACATTATGAAACAACTGGAGCTCAAACAAAATGTAAAATGAATGCATAAAATATCAGTTTACTAATATAGAAATATAGATTTTAACCCTGTTTTTGAAAAATCCCAAACTAAAACAGATGCAGTTCATGAACCCTTTGCACTGAAAGCATAAGTATGGTCTCGTTTCAAAGCAGACACTTTGCAGTTTATTGTAAAGTCATAAGGAATTATTGTCATAATGAAAAATTCAAAATTTTGTACAGTTATTAGAAATGTATTTTTATGGAAAATCTTTATGAAAATAGAATATATCTATGTCTATATATATATGCTACTGAAGTACAGTAGATGGTTTATTGTGAATAATATATATATATATATATATATATAGGGTTATGATTAAATTATTAATATTACTGTCATTAATTTTATTATTAAAAGTCCACTATTATTGAATATAGTATTACCAATTTATCATAAAATCATAATTCTATACATTTATTTATTTTTATATATTTTAATTAATACTGCATCCTTCATTTTTCTTTATATTATTAATACTATAAGAAGCACATTGTTATTTAAATATAAATTTTAGGTACAAATGATTCAATTATTAAGTACATTATTATTAAATACATTTGTATGATAAAAATATACATTATTTAAATGTTGTTATTATTTTATTATTATTCTTACTTATCATTATTATTCTTATATTCATTATATTACACAATAAATATCATTCCTTAATACAATACATGAATTAAAATCCTTACATTCATAACATTTTAGATGATATAGTTTATATATTTGTACAAAACATACATTACTATTATTATTATTATTATTATTATTAATGAATTATTATTAATTGCTGTATATATTTATGTTATTAATATCTTATTATAAAGGTATATATCTTTTAAAAATTTACAAATATTTATTTTTATTTTATAATTAATATTATTATCCTATTAGTATTAGTTTAATTTATTGAACCGTACTCTGCACGCGGTGTAAGTTTGTAAACACAGATCTTGTGGCTGAGAGCTGAGAACATTCAAGAACAACATTTCTTCTGGTTCCTAAGCTGGTTCTCTCTCTCTCTCTCTCTCTCTGGTGCATGCTGGGAGTTTGTGGAGGAGCTGAGCGCGTGTTGAGAGCGATTGTGAATTCTTTTCTATTTTCCCTTTCTGCATTATTATATATTTATATATATATATATATATATATATTTTTTTTTCCCCTTTCTTTTCCCTCACTGTTTTTAAATCCCAGTCAGTGCAGGAAGAAGAGGTTTTGTGTGTGTGCGGCTTGTAGTCGCCGCGATGGCGACGGCCCAAGCGCCAGGAATGCCAGCCCTGTCACTCCGAAATGGCTGCAGGTGTGTTCCTGAGGCTGGGGTGACAGTGGAAGATCTGCTTTTGATTATTGGTCAGAAACTAGGGTTTGAAAACATTGTCTCGGCGTCACGGATGAACAAAGCGGTTGTTGTGTTTTTAAAAACTGAAGCACTTGTTAATGATTTGACTGTGAGCGGAATATGGGTAAAGGAAACTTTTGTTCCGGTAACCCGCTATCCGCTCCAGCAACAAAAGTAACTGTTTCCAACGTGCCTCCTTTCATAACTAATGAAGTTATTGTGAAAGAGTTACTTAGATTTGGTAAGATAGCGAGTCCTGTAAAAGCGGTCCCACTCAGATGTAAAGACGCCGCACTAAAACACGTTCTTTCATTCAGAAGAAATGTTTTTATGTTCCTTAACTCGCCGGAGCGGATTTTGGATGTTTCTTTCCGTGTTACTCACGGAGAGAGTTCTTTCATGGTGTACGCAAGCACTGAGAGTATGAAGTGTTTTGAATGTGGCGATTTGGGCCATAAGCGTTTAATGTGTCCGCATAGAGATGAAGAGCGGCCTTCTACGTCTCGTGGCGATAAAAACGATGTCGCTCCTCAAGTAAATGACACCGAATCGGAGAGGGCTGAGGAGCAGGGTAAAGCAGTAACTGAAGGAGTAAACGAGCAGCAGGAGGTGAGTGATTTAAATGTTAATGCTGGCTGTGTGGAACAACCTGGATCTGATAATGTTGGAAGTGTTGGCGTTGAAAATGATCAGAGTGATGCTGATGATATGGATGTACAGAAATGTGTTTCTGAGGAAAATATGGTTGATGAGACTGAAAGTCTATCACAGTATACTGACGATGGAATGAGAGATGATGAGCAGTGGTCTGAAATGTCTGAGATGGCGAAGGATTTGTACCCCCTTGAGCAGATTAATTCTTTTCTTGATAAGACAAAAGGAAAAGCAGGAGTTGAAATAAAAGATTACTTTCCAGATATTGAGAAGTTTATTGCTTCAGTAATGTGGTTCAGGAAAGAAAGCAGCTACGATGAGCTTTCACAACAGAAAAGATTTCGGCTTAAAAAGTACCTAACTGTTGTTAGATCAGGAAAAAGGACGGGAAAAGCGAGGGGAAAATCTAAATAATTACAATGACTGAAAATCATTCTTCTTATCTGATCTGTCTTCTTTTTTTCTCTATCTTCCTTATGGAGATTTTAAGGGTTGGTTCTCTTAATATCAATGGGATGAGGGATGGGAGAAAGAATGAGGTTTTATCGGAAATCATTAATTTGAAAGACTTAAGTGTTACATTTTTACAAGAGACTCATAGTTCTTGTAGTAATGAAGTTAGCTGGGGTTTGTGGTGGAAAGGAGAGTATGTTCTCAGTCATGGAACTAATTTAAGTGCTGGTGTGGCTGTTCTTTTTTCTCCGACTGTAAATGTGAAAGTGCTATCAAAAAATGAAGTAGAGCCAGGAAGGTTTTTAATTGTTAAGGCTGAAATTAACAATTTTAAATTTTTGTTTGTAAATATTTATGCTCCTAATATTGGAGCAGAAAGGAGTTCACTTTTTAAGAAGCTTGAAAATATTGTTAAAGAAGAAAATGAAGAAGTGCATATTATTGTTGGAGGGGACTGGAACTGCACTCTTGATTTTACTCTTGATAGAAACGGGGAAGAACCTCATGCACTGTCAGCTTCCTCCCTAGCTGGTGTAATAAAAAGTTTGAATCTCTCAGATATATGGAGGGAACACAATCCTTCCATAAAACAATATACATGGGTGAAGGTCTGTAATGATAGAATTTCTGCTGCACGTTTGGACCGGTTTTATATATCTTGTAATCTAAAAAATAGAGTTGTTGGTACAGAAATTATTCCTAATACACTTTCTGATCATAAGCTTATTAGGGTTGGATTCACCCTCTCTAAAAATACACATAAGAGCTGTTATTGGCATTTCAACGCTAAACTTTTAAAAGACAAAGACTTTGGTGAAGCTTTTAAGATTTTTTGGGAAGCATGGAAAACAGAAAAGGGTCATTTTGAAAGTATAATACAGTGGTGGGAAGTTGGTAAAGTGCATATAAGAGATTTTTCTCAGAAATATTCTGCCTACTCCTCTGTAGTTTTAAAAAATACTATAAAGTGGCTTGAAACAGAGATTGTTGAAATTGAAAGGAACATGACTGTTAATGATGATGTTAATTTAAAAGAACATTGGACTGAAAAGAAAAACCTTTTAAGCTCAATTCTGGATGAAAGGGTTAAAGGAGCTCTCATAAGAAGCCGTTTCTCAACGCTGAAGGACATGGATGCTCCTACAACTTTCTTTTTTAATTTAGAGCGTAAAGTGGGTCAGAAGAAATCAATGCTTTCGTTGAAGGACAATAATGGTCATGTCACCTCAGACCCACAGGAGATGCGAAAGATTGCGGTTGATTTCTATGCAAACTTGTACGCTATGGAAATCACAGATGAACAATGCAGAAGAGAGCTGCTTAACGATTTACCGGTTTTACCAGAAGATCACAAGGAGCTCTTAGAGACTGATATCTCTTTTGAGGAAGTCTCTCACGCGGTTAAAGGTCTCTCTTCAGGAAAGAG
>CM074278.1:32962939-32992939 GCA_037194245.1 Opsariichthys bidens
TCACAATTCTGACTTTATATCTCAATTCTGACTTTATATCTCACAATTCTGACTTTATATCTCACAATTCTGACTTTATATCTCACAATTCTGACTTTATATCTCACAATTCTGACTTTATATCTCAATTCTGACTTTATATCTCACAATTCTGACTTTATATCTCACAATTCTGACTTTATATCTCACAATTCTGACTTTATATCTCACAATTCTGACTTTATATCTCACAATTCTGACTTTATATCTCACAATTCTGACTTTATATCTCACAATTCTGACTTTATATCTCACAATTCTGACTTTATATCTCAATTCTGACTTTATATCTCACAATTCTGACTTTATATCTCGCAATTCTGACTTTATATCTCACAATTCTGACTTTATATCTCACAATTCTGACTTTATATCTCACAATTCTGACTTTATATCTCACAATTCTGACTTTATATCTCACAATTCTGACTTTATATCTCGCAATTCTGACTTTATATCTCACAATTCTGACTTTATATCTCTCAATTCTGACTTTATATCTCAATTCTGACTTTATATCTCGCAATTCTGACTTTATATCTCAAAATTCTGACTTTATATCTCTCAATTCTGACTTTATAACTCACAATTCTGACTTTATATCTCTCAATTCTGACTTTATATCTCACAATTCTGACTTTATATCTCACAATTCTGACTTTATATCTCACAATTCTGACTTTATATCTCAATTCTGACTTTATATCTCACAATTCTGACTTTATATCTCAATTCTGACTTTATATCTCACAATTCTGACTTTATATCTCACAATTCTGACTTTATATCTCACAATTCTGACTTTATATCTCACAATTCTGACTTTATATCTCACAATTCTGACTTTATATCTCACAATTCTGACTTTATATCTCACAATTCTGACTTTATATCTCAATTCTGACTTTATATCTCACAATTCTGACTTTATATCTCGCAATTCTGACTTTATATCTCACAATTCTGACTTTATATCTCTCAATTCTGACTTTATATCTCGCAATTCTGACTTTATATCTCAAAATTCTGACTTTATATCTCAAAATTCTGACTTTATATCTCACAATTCTGACTTTATATCTCACAATTCTGACTTTATATCTCACAATTCTGACTTTATATCTCACAATTCTGACTTTATATCTCACAATTCTGACTTTATATCTCACAATTCTGACTTTATATCTCACAATTCTGACTTTATATCTCAATTCTGACTTTATATCTCACAATTCTGACTTTATATCTCGCAATTCTGACTTTATATCTCACAATTCTGACTTTATATCTCTCAATTCTGACTTTATATCTCAATTCTGACTTTATATCTCGCAATTCTGACTTTATATCTCACAATTCTGACTTTATATCTCACAATTCTGACTTTATATCTCAATTCTGACTTTATAACTCAATTCTGACTTTATATCTCACAATTCTGACTTTATATCTCAATTCTGACTTTATATCTCGCAATTCTGACTTTATATCTCGCAATTCTGACTTTATATCTCACAATTCAGACTTTATATCTCACAATTCTGACTTTATATCTCACAATTCTGACTTTATATCTCAATTCTGACTTTATATCTCGCAATTCTGACTTTATATCTCACAATTTTGACTTTATATCTCACAATTCTGACTTTATATCTCAATTCTGACTTTATATCTCGCAATTCTGACTTTATATCTCACAATTCAGACTTTATATCTCACAATTCTGACTTTATATCTCGCAATTCTGACTTTATATCTCACAATTCTGACTTTATATCTCGCAATTCTGACTTTATATCTCGCAATTCTGACTTTATATCTCACAATTCTGACTTTATATCTCAATTCTGACTTTATATCTCTCAATTCTGACTTTATATCTCACAATTCTGACTTTATATCTCACAATTCTGACTTTATATCTCACAATTCTGACTTTATATCTCACAATTCTGACTTTATATCTCTCAATTCTGACTTTATATCTCACAATTCTGACTTTATATCTCACAATTCTGACTTTATATCTCGCAATTCTGACTTTATATCTCACAATTCTGACTTTTTATCCCAGAATTCTGACTTTTTATCCCAGAATTATGACTTTATAACTCAGAATTCTGACTTTTTATCCCAGAATTCTGAGATAAAAAGCGGCAAAAATCTTCTTTTTTTGTTTTCAGTGGCGGAAACGGGCTTCCACACGATGTCTTCCCAGAAGACGGGCCAGGACAGAACGGCAATGGTACATTATTCATGAAAAGAATTATTCAGGAGCAAATAAAAACAGATGGAGAGCTGCCCTGCCTTGATCCTTTCAAAAGCGGACGCTCCTGTTTTACACGCCAGAGACGCTTCCCATTTAAAAATAGATTTTCATTAATATCATCCCTGACAATATAAATCTCATCACTTGTCCGTTCGAGCGCAGTGTGGCGATGGGACGGTTCTCTGTGAGCGCGTTCACGTTCCCTCTCTGTCCAAACATCGCTGGAAAATGAAAGAACAGCGACGGGCCGAACTGATGGATCGAGGCTTTTAACGGCACTGTGCGTGACGTAACGCCGGACCCGGGTGTTCAGAGCTCTGTTTGAGGCTTTTATGCCCCGCAGGAGGGTGAAAGGTCTTGAAAAGCTTTTACAGACGGGGACGAGAAAGAGATGAAGATCCTCTCTGAAGGATGACGTGTCATTACGGCTCAGCAAATTAAACGAGACTCATTTATGACACTTCCTCTGAGTCACCTGCTACAGATCCACCACAGAAACTGCTGAAGCAGGCGAAAATCATTTCTGTCTTAGAGGGGAAAAACTTTTTCCTTGTCTAGTGATACAATAGAGAACTTCACAACTGTGAGGAAGTTGGGAATGAGTTGATATATATAATTATTTCATTTTAAATGGGTGCTAATCAGATTACAGTTCCATCTGAAAAGTGTTTTAGATTACCAAAGTGATTACTTTGAGTTTTAATGTCATTTAAACAGCGATTGGTGATTCTCTGACTCTGACCGTCTGAAAAAGACGAGTTCAGTTTCATGTTTTCCACTGTTTTCATGTTTTGGGAGTCATTTTATAATTCACTCGTCACTGCGACTTTTTCTCACAATTTGTTTATTCCCCTTTTTGATTTCTTTTTATCAGAATTGCGAGATTTAAACTCACAATTGCAAGTTATAAAGTCAGAATTGGGAGATATAAACTTGCAAAACGAACTTTTTTCTTGCAATTGTGAATTTAGTATGTGAGTTTATATCTCATAATTCTGACTTTATAACTCACAATTGCAACTTTATATCACACAATTCTGAGGGAAAAAAGTCAGAATTGTGAGATAAAAACTCACAATGACCATTTTTGTGTTTGTTCCACACTTATTAGTATTCCAAAGTATTCTAAAGTATTTAGATGAAGTGACTAAACTTGAGTAATGTAACGAAATACGTTACAAATGACTTTTTAAAGCATGTATTTTGTAATCTGTAGTGAAATACATTTTAAATATATATACAGGTGCTGGTCATATAATTAGAATATCATCAAAAAGTTGATTTATTACACTAATTCCATTCAAAAAGTGAAACTTGTATATTATATTCATTCATTACACACAGACTGATATATTTCAACTGTTTATTGCTTTTCATTTTGATGATTATAACTGACAACTAATGAAAACCCCAAATTCAATATCTCAGAAAATTAGAATATTGTGAAAAGGTTCAATATTGAAGACACTCTAATCAGCAAATGAACTCAAAACACCTGCAAACGGCTGGAAACATCCTCAGTCTAGATCTGTAAGTCATTGAATCATTCCTTCAACAGACTCGTTCAAAACCACTGATTCATTCAGGAACACAGCTTGTGTGAAATTGCTTAATATTGATGTTATTATTATTATTATTATTATTACTAATATATCGCAACTTTTTTTTCATAAATTCCATGCATTCTCTCACACGAGCTAAAAGCGTCAAGCATGATATGAAACAATAAGCGAAAACATGAGAGAGAACCTAAAAAAAGTCACCATCCAAGATGCAACGTGAGCACCATCTAACCTGTTCAACTGGATAACCAGGTAAAGTTTCCCCCCAGTTTTCCCACCGCGGGACAAATAAAGGCTTTAATTACTCAAAGTTATTTTAAAAACCAGCAAAACGAGCGATTAAAAACAACCCAGCCACAAAAACCGTTCACAGCAAAACTACAGCTAGAATTGTCCTCGGTATTTCTCAGACTGTTTGCAAATGCAATATTGAGAAAGAAAAATCTAAGTAGAAAATGTGTTGAAATTGCACTAAAGACGGACAACACGCACCAACTTCAATATGCTTTTTGGCAATTTTCGTAAAGCATAAGGTAATGAAAACTAGTTTTCATACTGAGGTAATGAGATCTTGGATGGAAATGTCATGACAATAATGTCACAATGCAAACTACAAGAAAGAAAACAGAAAAAGAGCATCTCAGAGCAGAGGATCAATAGTCTAAATGTCAGGATGGAGTGGAGAAATGCTGCAATCGTCTGCTGATCTCACACCTGCATTCATCACTGTCAGCGACGGCCGAACTATCGCCTCCTCGACGATTACGTGAGAACGGACACTTTAATGCCGCTCATCAAGCGGCTTCTCGTCCTCTTCAATCCCACCACACGTTATTTTGGTGCTTGTGTATTCCTGTAGGACAGCGGCTTCGTTCACATGTAAAGTGATCCGAATGCCGCAAAAAAAAACATTTTTGAAAAGCACTCCATCTTGGCGTTCCCAGTCCCACAGTGAGGAAAGACAGGCAAAGTCAAGGACGCCCGAGGACAAGGAGCGGCGTGCTCGAGTGAAGATGAAGAGCCTGCTGCGAACGACAGCTGCGATCGCTTTCTCCGGGTTTTTAAACAGTTTTTATCGCTTTAATGCCGCTGCGACCCCTCTACCCGGGTCCTACTCGACGTGCTCTGAGCGGGCCTCGAACCCGGGTCTTCCAGCATGGGAATCGGACACTCTAACGCTCTATTCGCTTGTTTATTTATGTTTGCAAAATGGTCTTTTGTGGTCTCGTCCACACATAACTGCTGTAAACGAATAGCCCAGTCGACGTAGGATATGATGCATTTTATTTTATGCTTGCCAGAATTTTCTAAATCAAACTGCAATCTTAGTAGGTCAAACGAACTTAGTTTTCTTATATTGGAAATGTTAACTTATTGGAATATCTGAAAGCAAAGTTTTTCGTAAAATCTGTTATCAGAACATGTATGGAAAACCAATTGATTAGTCAGTAATTCAAGAAGATCCAGACTTTGAAGCCCTGAAGAAAAACTAACATAGTTCTTGTCATTTTTTAACTGTAGTATTTGTTACTATAAGGATATAATCACAGGTAAGGCCATTGATGGCTCCTCATTACCATGAAAAATAGCAACATAAACATATGTTTTTTGGGGGGTCCCCCTTGAAACATTTCCGTTGTGGTTTGTGCTATTTGCAACGCATTTTTGTGTTTGCATGTGTTGTGAGGATTTGCAGCACGTGTGTGGTCAAACTGATGATCACGTTTTTTGTTTTTTATTTGCATGTATTTTTTTTATTTGCATGTGCTTTTTTTTTTTGCATGTGCTTTTTTATATTTGCATGTGCTTTTTTTTATTTGCATGTGCTTTTTTTAATTTGCATGTGTTTTTTTATTTGCATGTGTTTTTTTAATTTGCATGTGTTTTTTTAATTGCATGTGCTTTTTTTAATTTGCATGTGCTTTTTTAATTTGCATGTGCTTTTTTAATTTGCATGTGTTTTTTTATTTGCATGTGCTTTTTTTATTTGCATGTGCTTTTTTAATTTGCATGTGCTTTTTTATTTGCATGTGCTTTTTTAATTTGCATGTGCTTTTTTAATTTGCATGTGCTTTTTTATTTGCATGTGCTTTTTTAATTTGCATGTGCTTTTTTTAATTTGCATGTGCTTTTTTAATTTGAATGTGCTTTTTTAATTTGCATGTGCTTTTTTTAATTTGCATGTGCTTTTTTTTAAATTTGCATGTGCTTTTTTAATTTGAATGTGCTTTTTTAATTTGCACGTGCTTTTTTTAATTTGCATGTGCTTTTTTTTAATTTGCATGTGCTTTTTTTTAATTTGCATGTGCTTTTTTTTAATTTGCATGTGCTTTTTTTAATTTGAATGTGCTTTTTTTAATTTGCATGTGCTTTTTTTTTATTTGAATGTGCTTTTTTTTTATTTGCATGTGCTTTTTTTTAATTTGCATGTGCTTTTTTTTATTTGCATGTGCTTTTTTTTATTTGCATGTGCTTTCTTATTTGCAGCACGTTGAGCTCTCTCGGCCACTGTATAAATGCTGTAAAAATATATTCTCATTGTTAGTTGATTTTTCATCAATTAGCAGACGCTTTTATCCAAAGCGACTTACAAGGGGAGCAATTAGGGGTCAGGTGTCTTGCTCAAGGGCACTTTAGTCATGGTATCGAAGGTGGATACTTTCCCACTTTCAATTCCTGCCGGCGTGGGAATCGAACCAGCAACCTTCTGAATACAAGCCAGACTCCCTCACCACTAGGCCACGACTACCAGTTGATGCAGTACGAGGTGTTATTGTAATGTATTACCCAATACTGAAATACAGATGCTAATACTTTTGACAACAGGCGTGTTTGAAGGGCATTTAACTCGATTATACATGGGGCGGCACTCAGAGCGATGGCTCAACTAATCATCTCCTTAAATTTGAACATCATAATCACCAGGTTGATATGCTAATTGACCGGGATTCCTCTGTGAGGGCGTCACGCCGTGTCAAACACGTGAATGACCCGGGCAGAGCCGTTTAACATCCCTGTGCTTTTAGTTCAAATCATCATTACGTCCAGAGCAGCTTCTCCACATCTGAATCTGATGTGATCCGCTCACATTAGATGCCCAGTGTTGTTTGTCAGCATCAGTGATTCTCCTCCTTTTCGCGGCGTAATGTGTTTCCGTCACGCTTTAAATTCATGCGAAGAGACTTAAACGTGTTTGAACAAACGTGATTCAAAGTTAATGACAAAAGCAGGAGTCTTTCCTATATTGTGACGCAGTTTCTGCCAAACAGTGAATTATAATTGATCCTTCTCTTTCTGTTGCTCATCTTGATCGCGCTGTCATAATCAAAACAAGAAATTGTGGAAAGGATTTAGAAGCCTCAGCAATGAAGGAAATTTATTATTTCACATGTAAGTGCGGTTTCGCATTTTGTGCAATATGCAAAAGTATGATTGGATCTTTATCCAATTATACAGAAGAAGCATTTAAAAAAAAAATGGCTAAAAAGAAAAAAATATCCTCTGGCAAAACGGAAATTAAATCCTGCCGTGTGTAATTTCTGTGCCATCAGAAACATCACATAGAATTGCAAACAAATAGAAAAGTTTAATAATACATAATGCTATTTCACAATATTATGTATCTACAGTAGTTCAGTCATGAAACGCTAGATGGCACAGGGTGATTGGTCCTTTACATGCGATCTGTTATAAACAAAGTAATCACATCTTTGTTTCTTGGCTCTTTCTTTGCTGTAAACTAGTGCTGTAGTGCTATCATAGTTCCTCTGAACTCCTCCACCTCCCCAGCTCCACCTGTCTAGATCTGCTGTGGTATTAATACAGCAACATTTGTGTATCTGTTGTTGTTAGGATGACAGACAGTTACATTTTTGGGCTGGTCTGCCTCAGTGGTCCATCAGCACTCGTCAATGTCAAAATGATGGCCAATCAGATGAAAGAAGGCGGGGCTTACTGTTCACTGAAAACGAGTGGGAATTCCAATGAGATGCTTTTAGCTTTTGCAGTGAAAGAGTGCGTAACGACATACTCAAAAGTTTTTTATGGAATTTATCCATTTTGAATTGAAAATATGGTATCATTTAAATGATGTCATCTATAATATATATATATATATATATATATATATATATATATATATATATATATACATATATGACTCCGGACCACAAAACCAGTCAAATAAATAATCTTTCCATTGATGTATGGTTTGTTAGTACAACATTTGGCCGAGACACAACTATTTGAATATTTGGAATCTGAGGGTGCAAAAAAAAAAAAAAAATTGAGAAAATATCAAAATATTGAGAAAATCGCCCGTAAATGAAGTTTATGAAGTCCTTAGCAATGCATCTCCATGTACAAAAATTCATTTTTGATATATTTACGTTAGAAAAGTCACAAAATATCTTCATGGAACATGATCTTTACTTAATATCCTAATGATTTATGGTATAAAAGAAAAATCGATAATTTTGACGCATACAATGTATTATTGGCTATAGCTACAAATATACCTGTGTTATATATATATATATATATATGTAAAAGAGACTGTATATAATAGAAATGAAGTGTTCTAGTGTGTAATTTCTGAGCCAACATCAAACAGAATTGCAAAAATACTTGTTTCCAAACATGATCTAGTTAAACAGGTAGTCGTGCAGAAATCACACACAGCAGATTCAACATTATCAAATTAAAAAATACGGATGTTTTCTGTCTCCCTCTCGTCGCTAACCCTTCACACACAGCTGTGTTAGTTTAGCGTGGCGTTCCCTCAGTCGACACCCCGCCGCCCATAAATCATCACGTAGACGAGACTGTCGCTGTGTCGAGTGAATAAAGAGACCTGCATCGCATTCAGCACCAACACACGCCTGAATACGCTGCTCGTATTAACTTCCCAATCGGAAACAAATGTGAACAAACATCTCGCGTGCTGCTTCGCCATCGGTCCTCATGCTGATTTAGCTGCCGCAGTTATGCCGCGTAAGCTTTTTGTTGAGCTCAGTGTGCCACATGAGATTGTGAAGCGCACACTCAAGGGTACACTAGTCAAGTGTGCACTGAAGGGCACGGGCTTCACCCTCGCAGACACGGCCGCACACTGAGGCTAGCCCGAATCTGTCACGACGTGTTAACCGCAAGCTCCATTTCAGCCGATCGTGCTATGAATCAATCTCGCTGATTTCAGACGGAGAATAGAGATGCTCCGAGATCTCTCGGGATTGAACAACCTTGCCCGAGCCCGGCGGTGTGACGTCTGGGACGAGTCCCTGAGCAGCGGCGGCTGGCCGTGACAGGCTGCTGTTGGTCTGGTGTGGGTCAATTCAGGTCCAGGAACACAATTTTCCTTTATGCACGACACATGACACATGCAAAGCGACTAAAACTGCATAAAGTCAATGCATGTCTTTTGAATCAAAACACACGACCTTGGCTTTTATGCCGATGCTCACTATACCAGGAACACAGAGAATGCAACACATGCTAATAAGTAATTCCATACAGATCTGCTATGAGCTCTGAGGTTGTTAAGGGATTATACGTGCTTCTGTACAAGACGAAATTCAGGCTGATTATGACATTTGAAAAATATAATAACCAAATTCCTGGAGAAGAACTACGTTACCCATAATCCTGAGGGGGCAACGCCTTGAAGTCACTGTTACCATAGAAACAAGTTGCATAGAAGCAAGTCCCATGAAACGTTGCAAATGATGTAACTGAATAAGTCCATGTACAATCTTTTCAATTATATAATGCAACATATTGGAAATTTAATGCAAAAAAAAGTTACTATTTTGCATTAAATTTCAATTTTATACTGTAAAACTATAGCATTTGTCATTATGGCATTTGTGAAGACTTTTAATGCAAAATATCAAATACAAACGAATGCATTTGACAATTTTGTATTAAACGTCCAATTTACGATATTTCATATTTACGATTAGTGACTATAAATCTTTTTTTTTTTTGCAAAACTATTGATTTATGGCATTTGTGAAGAATTTTAATGCAAAATAGCAAATATAAACAAACAAACTTCCGATTTATGGCATGTCATTTTTACATTGCTTTTAAATGATTTAAATTTTAATGCAAAATATCAAATACAAGCGAATGCATTTGACGTTATTGCATTAAATTCCATATTTAGAATTCATGACTATAAATCTTTTTTTTGTGCTAAACTATTGATTTATGGCATTTGTGAAGAATTTGAATGCAAAATATCAAATACAAGCGAATGCATTTGACAATTTTGTATTAAACGTCCAATTTACGATATTTCATATTTACAATGCTTTTTACTGATTTAAATTTTATTGCAAAATATCAAATATAAACAAATGCATTTGACAATTTTGCGTTAAACTTCCGATTTATGGCATTTCATATTTACAATGCTTTTAACTGATTTAAATTTTATTGCAAAATATCAAATACAAGTGAATGCATTTGACGTTATTGCATGAAATTTCATATTTAGAATTCATGACGATAAATCTTTTTTTTTTTTTTTGCAAAACTATTGATTTATGGCATTTGTGAAGAATTTGAATGCAAAATACATTTACATTTAGTCATTTAGCAGACGCTTTTATCCAAAGCGACTTACAAGTGAGGAAAACAAACAAGCGATTCTTCATGAATTGGCAAATAGCACAGGAAGTGCTCACAATACAAGTTTCACATATTGCTCAGTAATTTTTTTTTTTTTTTTTTTTTTGAGGGGATCAAGTGTTCAATTTTATTTTTTTGTTATGGCTACAAGAGAATATACAAGCGAAAATATCAAATATAAACAAACGCATTTGACAATTTTGTATTAATCATCCAATTTACAATATTTCATATTTACAATGCTTTTAAATGATTTAAATTTTAATGCAAAATATCAAATACAAGCGAATGCATTTGACGTTATTGCATTAAATTTCATATTTAGAATGCATGACTATAAATCAAGATTTTACTGTAAAACTATTGATTTATATGCAAAATATCAAATACAAACGAATGCATTTGACAATTTTGTATTAAACGTCCAATTTACAACATTTCATATTAACGATTAATGAATATAAATCTTTTTTTTTTTTGCTAAACTATTGATTTATGGCATTTATGAATAATTTTAATGCAAAATATCAAATATAAACAAATGCATTTGACAATTTTGCGTTAAATTTCCAATTTATGGCATTTCATATTTACAATGCTTTTAACTGATTTGAATTTTATTGCAAAATATCAAAACACAAGCGAATGCATTTGACGTTATTGCATGAAATTTCATATTGAGAATGCATGACTATAAATCAAGTTTTTACTGCAAAACTATTGATTTACAGAATTGTATTGCAAAATATCAAATGTAAACACATTTGACATTTTTGCATCTTCAGATATATTGCGTTTCATTACTTGTAATTCGTGTCTAAAAATCAATAGTTTTATATACACTAACGACAAGTTTATTTGACCTTTATTGGGCTACATTTGTCTTGGTGTTTGACATTTCCACAGTTTTTATAACCTTTTCACCATTTTTTCGCTACAAAACAACATTTGCAAAGTGACATTCCTCTCAGAGCTGATCTGATTCTCTTTATGGAAGAATTTTTAAAATCCCTTCAGAGAAAATGAATGTGAAAAATACCCAGCCTGCTGAAAAGCTGCAGAATATGATGTTTCAGGCGGAAATCAATCTGCGCTTACGGGTTCGTGTCATCGGCCGACTTTTGACCAGGCCTCTAGAAAGCGTCCACGCTCATGAATATGCATTCACTAATTGTATTATTAACGGTGTCTTAACACTTCATCTGAATTTAAGACAAGTCCAGGCGCCCCTTCAAACCCTGAAACAGCTCTGGTGTTAAACATTAGAGGAGCATTAACACTCTCTGGAAATGCGAGCCGTGTCCGCGGCGACAACTTCCCACAATTACTTGGCTGAATTCGGCACGTTGGCACGTACGGGTCAAGCTGTCCGTGAGGGCACATCAGAGTCCGTCCCGGGAGGTTCGAGGGTCAAGGGCTTTGACCTGGCTCTAAACTGGGTGGCATATCCAAACGTCAAAGATTAACTGTCGCTCCGAGTCCTCCGTGCATCATAATTAATGCAGCCTCACTCCCCTCGGAGACGCCGCTGTCTCCGGCCCTGACAGGCCATTGATGGAATTGCCATTTAGCGGTCGGATGCATGGAGATGAGGCATGCTAAAGATGAAATGACGGAATTTAGAGACACTTCGTTAGCATGAATCCCTTATAGAGATTACCGGAATGACAGGCGGCACGCTATCAGCTGAATGCTAAAGGTCGGGTGACGTCTTGTCATCGTGGGATGTTTGAATGACCTAAACGAAAGACAGAATGTGTGTGGGAATTAAAGCATTCGCTTTTTTACGCAACCTCATGTTGTTTAAAATATGAATTTGTCATGTCTAGCCAAGGTTAGGAATGTTTGCAGCTGTTTTGCATATTATAACTTGCATTAAAGTGCATCAAAAGAGACAGTAAAAATTCCATTTTACATAAATGTTGTTCTTTTGAACGTCCGACTCACTAAAGAATCCTGAAAAGTCACAATATTCCGAAAAATATGACTATTTTCAACATTGATCATAATTTGAGCATCAAATCATCATATTAGAATGATTTCTGAAGGATCATGTGACTCTGAAGAATGGAGTAATGATGCTGAAAATTCAGCTTTGATCACTGGATATAAATTATATTTTACTATATATTCACAAAGAAAACGGCTGTATTAATTTTTAAAAATATTTCACAATTTTCACAGTATTTTTGATCAAATAAATGCAGAAGAGACTTTTAAAATGATGAATTTGTAAATAAACGATGCAAAATATCAAATACAAACACATTTGATAATTTTCTTTTTATGGCGTTTCATATTTACAATTCGTGACTATAAATCAAGATTTTTACTGTAAAACTATTCATTTATAGCACTTTTCACGCAAAATATGAAATATAAATTCATCTGGCAATTTTGCAACTTCTGATATAATTCATACTTTCTATAAATCAATAGTTTTACACTGTAACAATTTGTTGTATTAAACTAAAAAATATTTAGCAATTTTTACTGTATTTTTGATCAAATAAATGCGGAAGAGACTTTTGAAATGTTGAATTTGTAAAGAAACGATGCAAAATATCAAATACAAACACATTTGATAATTTTCTTTTAAACTTCCACTTTATGGCATTTCATATTTACAATTCGTGACTATAAATCAGGATTTTTACTGTAAAACTTTTCATTTATAGCACTTGTCACGCAAAATATGAAATATAAACACATCTGGCAATTTTGCAACTTCCGATATAATTCATACTTTCTATAAATCAATAGTTCTACACTGTAACAATTTGTTGTATTAAACTAAAAAATATATAGCAATTTTTACTGTATTTTTGATCAAATAAATGCGGAAGAGACTTTTGAGATGTTGAATTTGTAAAGAAACGATGCAAAATATCAAATACAAACACATTTGATAATTTTCTTTTAAACTTCCACTTTATGGCATTTCATATTTACAATTCGTGACTATAAATCAGGATTTTTACTGTAAAACTGTTCATTTATAGCACTTGTCACGCAAAATATGAAATATAAATACATCTGGCAATTTTGCAACTTCCGATATAATTCATACCTTCCATAAATCAATAGTTTTACACTGTAACAATTTGTTGAATTAAACTAAAAAAATATTTAGCAATTTTTACTATTTTTTTTATCAAATAAATGTGGAAGAGACTTTTAAAATGTTGAATTTGTAAAGAAACGATGCAAAATATCAAATACAAACACATTTGATAATTTTCTTTTAAACTTCCACTGTATGGCATTTCATATTTACAATTCGTGACTATAAATCAGGATTTTTACTGTAAAACTTTTCATTTATAGCACTTGTCACGCAAAATATGAAATATAAACACATCTGGCAATTTTGCAACTTCCGATATAATTCATACTTTCTATAAATCAATAGTTTTACACTGTAACAATTTAAAAAAAATATTTAGCAATTTTTACTGTATTTTTGATCAAACAAATGCAGAGAATAAGAGACTTCTTTAAAAAAAGACATTTTACAATCTTACAGACCCCAAGTGTTTATATATTTTAAAACTCATTTGTGAAGACATATAGTGAATGAGATATATATTTAAAAAAAATATTATAACTGTACTAAAGCCAAAATAAACATTATTATTAATTCAAGACTATTTTAATAATTCAAAGTGGATAATAAATATTACACAATATGCTTTCATTGTACAGAAAAAAGCACTTTTGCACTTTCTTCCACATATAAAGTCAGACGGGTTTAGAGCGACATAAAGGGAAGTAAATGACATACTAATACACAGTAAATGGAAAATCTGAACAAGTGAGGCAGAAGAAAGCACTGAAGAGCTGAATTCACTTCACTGGTGTTCAGGGGTGAATAGAATCGACATTTTAAGTCATTTCAGCTCCACGGTACGCTACCGCCTCGAAGAATGGAGGATTTCAAATGCCGCCCTCCTACCTGTGAGGGGGTCGGACAAATCCGTCCATTGTGCCTGGATTAAAGTCAGAGACTTCCTCTTTCAATGCACTTCCTCTAGAACGCCCACACCAGAGTCTGCCTGCTGAATGAGGTTTGGTCACCCCAAATCTATTCAGCGCTCGCTGATATTGGTAAACAGTCTCCTCCTACACCATCTGACACTCGAACGGACGGTTTATGGAATATAAATGTCATCACTATCACGCAGCTGATATTCTAAGAGAGAGATGGGTCATCAGAAATGAGGAAACCAGGATCCGTTTTCTTCTCATTGCACCTTTTCCTGATCAATTACAACATTGCAAATTAATGAGAACGTCTAAAGTGGACTATCGAAATAAAGCGAGCTCATGAATATTAATGAGGTGGCATGCACCGCTAAATAGATGGTAAATAGTGGAAAATGCTTCCGTTTTTATGATCGATTGCAGCCAAACAAAACAAACCTCTAAATATGCCACGATTACTTCCATATCTTTTATGAGTATTAAGAACATGATGAATATGAAATGAAAAATCTGATGGGTATCTTCAGATCTTTTGATCAGATCCGACTGACCTGGTGAATTAGCGGACATTCGTCTGCTATTTCGGCCTGACATTCTTATTTCCTCAGTATTTTCTGGTTTAAGTCATAGCTTGATTCTCAGAGGGCATAAAAGCAGGATTTTCTGCAGTCTAGGCGTCCCGGAGGAATTTTATTGAAGTATTAATTTAATTTAGGACAGGCTCTTTTCTGGCTGCTGATAAAGCCTGTGAAAAAAGCTTACAAGCCTTTTCTGTAATACAGTTCAGTGAGAGGATTTATTTTACTCTCTCCGTCTGCATGATAAACAGATTTATTTCCATTTGTTGTTGATTTTGTCTAACAGTATCAAAGTAGAACTGCTGGTGATTGTCAGTCATTCTATTGAGTGAAAACACGTCGTCTTTTGTCAAACTGTTGTTTTTCTGTCATACGTTCAATTTTCATGAATTCATTACATTATTTTGCTGCTTATATTCTCTACAGCTTGAACAAACGTACTTTAGAAAAGACCAGTTTGTTTGGAAGGAGAGAATAAACTCTGCAAAGCAATCATGTGGACAGACTCGACAGACTCGATAATTTACAGACCACCAGTAGTTCAAAACACTGACCAATTCAGGAACGAAAAGAGTCTTTGTGAGTGAGTCATTGAATCATTTACTTAACCGATTTGTTCAAAACACAGAGTCTCGGTGAACGAGCCATTGAACCATTTACTCAAACGATTTGTTCAAAACACTGAGTCTCTGTGAGCGAGTCATTGAATCATTTACTCAACCGATTTGTTCAAAACACTGAGTCTCGGTGAGCGAGCCATTGAATCGTTTACTCAACCGATTTGTTCAAAACACTGAGTCTCGGTGAACAAGCCATTGAACCATTTACTCAAACGATTTGTTCAAAACACTGAGTCTCTGTGAGCGAGACATTGAACCATTTACTCAAACGATTTGTTCAAAACACTGAGTCTCGATGAGCGAGACATTGAATCGTTTACTCAAACGATTTGTTCAAAACACTGAGTCTCGATGAGCGAGCCATTGAATCATTTACTCAACCGATTTGTTCAAAACACTGAGTCTTGGTGAGCGAGTCATTGAATCATTTACTCAACCGATTTATTCAAAACACTGAGTCTCGGTGAGCGAGTCACTGAATCGTTTACTCAACCGATTTGTTCAAAACACTGAGTCTCGGTGAACGAGCCATTGAACCATTTACTCAAACGATTTGTTCAAAACACTGAGTCTCGATGAGCGAGCCATTGAATCATTTACTCAACCGATTTGTTCAAAACACTGAGTCTTGGTGAGCGAGTCATTGAATCATTTACTCAACCGATTTATTCAAAACACTGAGTCTCGGTGAGCGAGTCACTGAATCGTTTACTCAACCGATTTGTTCAAAACACTGAGTCTCGGTGAACGAGCCATTGAACCATTTACTCAAACGATTTGTTCAAAACACTGAGTCTCGGTGAGCGAGCCATTGAACCATTTACTCAACCGATTTATTCAAAACACTGAGTCTCGGTGAGCGAGTCATTGAATCGTTTACTCAACCGATTTGTTCAAAACACTGAGTCTCGGTGAACGAGCCATTGAACCATTTACTCAAACGATTTGTTCAAAACACTGAGTCTCGGTGAGCGAGTCATTGAACCATTTACTCAACCGATTTATTCAAAACACTGAGTCTCGGTGAGCGAGCCATTGAATCATTTACTCAACCGATTTGTTCAAAACACCGAGTCTCGGTGAGCGAGGCATTGAATCATTTACTCAACCGATTTGTTCAAAACACTGACTCATTCAGGAATGAAATGAGTCTCTGTGAGCGAGTCACTGAACAAACAGCTTTTGTTGGTTTCTCAGTAAAGTGTTACAGTTGATACAGCTTTGAATTAGTGAAAGTGGAAAAAAGGTGAAAATGAAGTTTGGACTATTTTCTTTTACGAAGCAAAAATAACCAAAGCAATGTCTAAAACATAAGTAACTCAAATTTGTGTTTATTGAACAGTTGCACCAAAGTACAACGCTGGGGTTGATTTCATTGGGAATCAAGCAACAAGTTATAAAGGCCTGTTCACACAGAGGATGAGGCTAAATCACATTCAAACTGATAAATGATAAAACCATTCCATCCTGCTTTAAAAAGCTCGAGCATTTAAAACATCAGGCAATAAACAGAACGGCATGGACGCTGATATTATCGTTCTTGGTGTGAACGGGCCTGATGACCTCCTGGTACGCAGGAATAATTTCCGTTCTAACGGCAGCATCCTGCAGAACTTCCAGGGAATGATTCGCACGAGTGTCGGCTCTCCAGTTTTGCCTACATGAAATATTAACACATTTCGATAACTCACTGTACACAACCCACATGGCTTTGCCGTCAGTACTTTGGCTGAGATTATGCTGCAGAAAAGACCTCCGGCTCTCGCTCACATCACAGAGAATAAGAAATCAGTGGTGAGCAGCTCAATTTGTCTGGATGCTTGTTAACGGTCTGGGCTCCATTATCCAAATCTGAATTTAAACAGACAGCGGCTCTTCGCCAAAGCAGAAGAACACCGCTGTAAAATACCCTCACAACCGCATAAAGAGACTGTAAAGACTACAGCAGCTAACTTACAAAAAGTACAGTATGCTATAGTGATGGTATCAGATAATACTGTAGAAATACCACACTCCGATAAATACCATGGTAGATACTAGGGGTGTGACGAAATACACAACTAGAAAAATAGTCTGCAGGTGCATTTGAAATGTTTTAACTAATCATCTTGTAATGAATATCATTTCAGTTCTACTTTGAGTATGACTTATCATATGCAGTAAAACACAACAATACTCGAAAACTGTAAAAGGTTTTGCCACAAATTCAACTGACTGGCTTATCTGCTGTCTGATTTCATATGAGTCTCTTCAGATCTTACTGTACATGATTTATGAGCTTCAAAAACTTTTGACCTCCTGACTGAAACAATAAGTGCATTTTTTTCTGCAAGCAATAAGTGCAACCATAATCAAAGTACTCAATATTCAAAGTACAAATACATATAAAATTTTTTTCTTCAGGGCAGAGGTTAGAGATGGTTATAACTACACAACCCAGGCTAAGATAGCTTTCATATTGTGAGATATTTGCATGCATCAGGGAGCCGCTCTCAAAATACGGGGTATTGAAATGCCGTTTGAATGCGCACTCGCGTTTTACTTTCGCTTTCGCAACTGCGCATACTCCGTGAATAGGAAGCAGCGGTGCTGAACGTGCATTCTGAAAGAACAGACATTTGACAGATGCTTTTAGGCTCTGTTGTGCAACGAATCCTCCGCCATGGTCTCGTCAGTCATCTCGCCACGTGATCAGTGAACTGCTTCCTGCTACACTTTGTACAACTCCGCAGCTCGTGTTGGATGAGCTGGATTTGATTGAAGCGACCGTTATCCAAAACGACAGTGGAGGCGTAATGTAAACATAGCGGTGACATATTCTATTCTTATTTTACCCTCAATAAAGTGTCTAAAACAATATTGTGTCTAAAACATAAGTTACTCAAATTTATGTTTATTGAACAGTTGCACCAAAGTACAACGATGGGGTTGATTTCATTGGGAATCAAGCAACAAGTTATAAAGGCCTGTTCACACAGAGGATGAGGCTAAATCACATTCAAACTGATAAATGATGAAACCTTTCCATCCTGCTTTAAAAAGCTCGAGCATTTAAAATGTCAGGCAATAAACAGAACGGCATGGACGCTGATATTATCGTTCTTGGTGTGAACGGGCCTGATGACCTCCTGGTACGCAGGAATAATTTCCGTTCTAACGGCAGCATCCTGCAGAACTTCCAGGGAATGATTCGCACGAGTGTCGGCTCTCCAGTTTTGCCTAAATGAAATATTAACACATTTCGATAACTCATTGAAATGAGTATTGAAATACCGTTTGAATGCGCACTCGCGTTTTACTTTCGCTTTCGCAACTGCGCATACTCTGTGAATAGGAAGCAGCGGTGCTGAACGTGCATTCTGAAAGAACAGACATTTGACAGATGCTTTTAGGCTCTGTTGTGCAACGAATCCTCCGCCATGGTCTCGTCAGTCATCTCGCCACGTGATCAGTGAACTGCTTCCTGCTACACTATGTACAACTCTGCAGCTCGTGTTGGATGAGCTGGATTTGATTGAAGCGACCGTTATCCAACTGAATTAAATGGTTTTTAATTCGATAAAAAGCAAAACGACAGTGGAGGCGTAATGTAAACATAGCGGTGACATATTCTATTCTTATTTTACCCTCAATAAAGTGTCTAAAACAATATTGTGTCTAAAACATAAGTTACTCAAATTTATGTTTATTGAACAGTTGCACCAAAGTACAACGATGGGGTTGATTTCATTGGGAATCAAGCAACAAGTTATAAAGGCCTGTTCACACAGAGGATGAGGCTAAATCACATTCAAACTGATAAATGATGAAACCTTTCCATCCTGCTTTAAAAAGCTCGAGCATTTAAAATGTCAGGCAATAAACAGAACGGCATGGACGCTGATATTATCGTTCTTGGTGTGAACGGGCCTGATGACCTCCTGGTACGCAGGAATAATTTCCGTTCTAACGGCAGCATCCTGCAGAACTTCCAGGGAATGATTCGCACGAGTGTCGGCTCTCCAGTTTTGCCTAAATGAAATATTAACACATTTCGATAACTCATTGAAATGAGTATTGAAATACCGTTTGAATGCGCACTCGCGTTTTACTTTCGCTTTCGCAACTGCGCATACTCTGTGAATAGGAAGCAGCGGTGCTGAACGTGCATTCTGAAAGAACAGACATTTGACAGATGCTTTTAGGCTCTGTTGTGCAACGAATCCTCCGCCATGGTCTCGTCAGTCATCTCGCCACGTGATCAGTGAACTGCTTCCTG
This sequence comes from Opsariichthys bidens, assembly GCA_037194245.1. Taxonomy (NCBI): domain Eukaryota; kingdom Metazoa; phylum Chordata; class Actinopteri; order Cypriniformes; family Xenocyprididae; genus Opsariichthys; species Opsariichthys bidens. The sequence goes on from CM074278.1 coordinate 32,982,886, forward strand.
CTACACTATGTACAACTCTGCAGCTCGTGTTGGATGAGCTGGATTTGATTGAAGCGACCGTTATCCAACTGAATTAAATGTTTTTTAATTCGATAAAAAGCAAAACGACAGTGGAGGCGAAATGTAAACATAGCGGTGACATATTCTATTCTAATTTCACCCTCATACTCAGTCATGGCAATATCACGAGATAGCTTTTCAAGTCTCGTCACACCCTTAGAAGACAGTGTGCTTATCTAAACAATAAACCGTGGCAATATGACTGTTTTGTCAGTAAAATCAAAGCTGATATGAGAAGGTGGTGATGGATGTGTCTTTACAGCCTTATGCTTTTATAAACATAAGCAGATAGAGTTCATCTGCAGTGAAAACAGGTGTACAGATGACAGAACGAGGGTTTGATGTGCTTCATCTGTTTCTCCAGGACTTTGTTTCACTTGAAGAGCCACCTGACAGACTTTTTATTTAATATTTACTTGCTTTTGAAGAGCGAGGCAGAAAAGAAAGTCCGCGAAAACAGGGTTGGTCCAGATCTGCTGGGAGAACGTTTACGGTGGGAATTTTCCCTAAAATCGTTATGTCACATGATTATTTTGAAAATGAGCTTTCATGTTGACGCAGTAAAGATTAGAGGAAAATGCACAAAAGAAAAACTTTGGTCTGACGGAAAACACCTGTGGCTTCATGATCGCACCTGTCCTGTAGAGGGCGCAACAAACTCGAGGCAAACTTGATGAACATGAAAACATAACAAAAGCAACCATTAAGTTAACTGAGCATCTCTAGTGTCCCACAGCTTCCCCTCAGAGTCAACAAGTAGACTAAAGATTAAGCAGATTAAATTACAGCCACAGAAACGACACAAACTAGCAGCGCTGAACTCTCCATGTGTATGAATTTCATTACCGCTGGTTATGGATCGACATCCTCCAGAATGTTGGGAAAAGCAACAGGAATGCAGTCTCCAGCCCTGAACGTCATCTTTGTGACTAATTCATTCTCTCTGCCAACAACTGAGACCTTTAATGGCTTTTTTGTTGTGAAGAGCAGAAAATTGGATTCCTCGCCCTATTGAAGACAACCTGACATCCATGCTTTCTAAACACACAGCGCTCATTCATTCCAGTAAAAAAAAAAAACCCTGTACCAAAATCTATTTAAAAGACATTTATTTCATACTAAGTATACTTCAAATTATTAATATGCATTAACACTTAAGACTTATTTGGTACGTGGTGTTTCTGTTTGGACTGTTTGGGTTTCATATGTCACATGTCTTGTGTTCGGTTTTTACCTCCACTCCTTAGTTACAGTCATTACGAGTTCATTCATGTCAGGTGTGTGTTTAATCGGTCTCATTGTGTTTCTATTCAATCCCTGAGTTTCAGTTCACTCGTTGTTGTTAGTTACATCCCTGCCATTATTATTAAAAGTACTATTCTTGGATTCCTTTCATCGTGCGCTTATTGATATTATATTATAATGAAACGTGCTTCTTTATTGCACAATGCACATTTCTTAACATTATGCCTAAAAAGTGTTTTAATGTCACTATTAAATGCAATGATATTTAAAGTATACTTGCAATCAAAGTATACTTAGTTGGACCTCAGCTCTTCTTCCGCACAGTTAAAGTGCATTAAACACAAAATGAGTTGTTCCAATTTAGCAGACTTTGCGTACCAGCATAGCAAAAGAAAATTGCACGGTATTTTTATTTAGCACATAAATATGTCAATGCATTTGTAGTGTACTTGACAGAAAATTAAAAAAAAAAATTTCACTAAGGTCCACATGATAAATGAATCAAATGGCATCACCGTTCACCATCCCAGCTAATAAAAATATGTTCCAAGAATGTTTTACTGTAATCCAAAGCCCAACACATGACCCTCAGGGAAAAAATAGTAGGCTAAATCCCTCGATTTATAAATCGTGCACATGATTTGCTAATTCGTCCCCTCGGTTTGCAAAATCGTGCGTTTAGCAAATCGAGGGAGCGAAATAGTAAAATAGTAAACGTTGCTGTACCTTGAATGAACGTTCTATTAATGTTACTGGAGGAACTTTGAGAGAACGTTCCCAGTTAGCCGTCTTCGTTCAGCAGGGAAGCTTGTTAGTAGGACGTTCCCCGGAGGACCTGACGGCAGGAGATGATCCGAGGCCATGATCCGTTGTGAAATATCCCTCCACTTTAACTTTGCCGCTCATTTTATCATCTTTCCTCCCTCCATTCATCTTCTGCTCTCTATTCCCTCCTCTCTCTCTCTCTCTCTCTTTTCTCTTGAGATAAAATCCCATGTCTCTCTTTATCTGTGTTTATCTCTCTGTTTCACTTTGTATTTTCTATCTCTCTCCTGTTTGCTTGTCTCTCTATCTTTCCCTCACACATTTTTCTTTTGTGTAATGCGAGGTGTAATAAAGATGACGATGAACTCTCCTTTCGGCTGTTGGCGGTTTTGGCTGTCTGAAGCGGTTCGTGTGCCAGTTGTTTCTCTCTCTTTCTGTCACAGACACACCAGCTCCGTTCCAAAACCCAGTCGGCTGCCTACGGAGATGGAACCTCATAAGTGAGTGGTTTGGAAAGGTCTTCAAAGCTCAATTGATTCTGATGGAGATTGAGATGAGGATGTTGCTATGATGACAACTTGATCGTTTAACAAGCATGAAAATGCAATAGAAGTAGGTTATATATATATATTTATAATTCACGGTGTAAAACCTTCTCGAGTGAATTTAAGATTTTTTATATCTTTGTAATAAAATAATAAAGTGAGAAAATCGTTTTTGCCTGGATTGCTAATTTAATTAGGAAAGATCGCCTCATTTCTTAAAGAGTCTGAAAAAGGTTTGTTCGAAGATCCAATCTTTCTAAATCCGCCTTTCCGTGGGTCTGCTCTGCTCTGATTGGTCAGACGGCCCAGTCACTTGTGATTGGTCGACCGCTTAAAGTGTGTGTGGGAAATGAAACGCCCATTACCATATCTGAATTCCAGCACTTGATTAAAACGATGCCGTCGGTTTTTCTCAATTCAACGTGAGTCCTCGTCCTTCAGAAGCATAAATCTAAGTGTTGCTTGATGCACGCTTAAAATGAGAAATTACTTATTTATATTCATTTTAAAAAGCTGTTTCATACAATTTAAGCTTGAACTAAAAACAAACATTTATGGAAGCTTGTTTCTGCCAAAAAAAGGGCAATTCTTTTTTCTTTTTTTCTTCTTCAATTCTGACTTTAAATCTCACAATTCTGACTTTATATCTCTCAATTCTGACTTTATATCTCACAATTCTGACTTTATATCTCACAATTCTGACTTTATATCTCGCAATTCTGACTTTATATCTCACAATTCTGACTTTATATCTCACAATTCTGACTTTATATCTCACAATTCTGACTTTATATCTCGCAATTCTGACTTTATATCTCACAATTCTGACTTTATATCTCACAATTCTGACTTTATATCTCGCAATTCTGACTTTAAATCTCACAATTCTGACTTTAAATCTCACAATTCTGACTTTATATCTCGCAATTCTGACTTTAAATCTCACAATTCTGACTTTAAATCTCACAATTCTGACTTTATATCTCAATTCTGACTTTATATCTCACAATTCTGACTTTATATCTCACAATTCTGACTTTATATCTCGCAATTCTGACTTTATATCTCACAATTCTGACTTTATATCTCGCAATTCTGACTTTATAACTCACAATTCTGACTTTATAACTAAATTCTGACTTTATATCTCACAATTCTGACTTTATAACATGCAATTCTGACTTTATATCTCGCAATTCTGACTTTATATCTCACAATTCTGACTTTATATCTCACAATTCTGACTTTATAACTCACAATTCTGACTTTATAACTCACAATTCTGACTTTATATCTCAATTCTGACTTTATATCTCACAATTCTGACTTTATATCTCACAATTTTTTATCTCACAATTTTACAGAGTGCGTGGGAAATGAAACGCCCATTACCATATCTGAATTCCAGCACTTGATTAAAACGATGCCGTCGGTTTTTATCAATTTCAACGTGAGTCCTCGTCCTTCAGAAGGGCATCAAAGTGGATTGGCGACGGTGAAAACAGCGTCTTCTCGACATGAAAAACACGAATCAAACTCGTCCAGTCTCAGATACAACTAGAGTGTTTGAGGGCGGGGCAAAGCCGGCAGCCAATAGGCTGGAATTATGCAAATTTGCTACATTGTTTCATAGGTAAGTAACAGGAAGGGAGACTGGAAATAACAGCTTATTATCAGCAGACGTTTTACATTCACAAACACGTATACACTGGATAACAGCTAATATTCCAAAAAGAATAATAGGGGCGCTTTAAAATGAGACAAAAATGGCATTTCTCGCAGTGAGAGCAACATAATTATGCTGTCTACCTTTTGCAACAATTTTTGTGATGAGAGCGCAGCCTTAGTGCCTTAAAATGCTGTCAGTGTAAGCGGCGCACTAGGTTTTTCTCTCCCTCTGCCTGTCATTCAGAAGATAAGCATCGCACAGTCCTTCCCGTGGATCAGTTTTCTACACCCCACATCAGCAAATCGCCTTTTAGCAGCTGACAGTTTCTTATCGCCCCGGATGGTCCATCTTTGTGTTCTCAGGAGATCAGGACCAGAGACGCCGCAGCCAGGAAGAGAGACAGACAGAGACAGGTACTGCTCTTGAGATGAAGGCTTCGTTTCAGAGGTTTAAGACGATTACGGACACCGCCGACCTTTGGCCTTCCTTCACGTCTTAGAGAGCTGAGCCACCCTCGTGGCAGGGAAGAACCTGCTTTATTGACAATCTCCTCGATCCAGACTTTACAGCTTTGCAAAGATCAGTGTGAGCATCACTACAGACTTCTCTCATCCTTGATTCACTCTCAGGCCACTCCAAATCAATATGAATGTTTTTTTTGTCCCAAATAACAAATGCATATCCTTAAAAAGAGCAGTAGAGATACAAAAAGTACAGTAAAAGTAGTCCACACTCTGAAACTGGGATCATGGACCATGTGACAGTGAAGACTGGAGTAATGATGCTGAAAATTCAGCTTTCATCGCTGGATATAAATTACAGTTGCATTATATTCATATAGAAAACAGCTATTTTACACTGTTATATTATTTCACATTTATACTTTGCTTTTGGTGAAATAAATGCAGCCTGAACAGAAGAGACTTCAAATCTTACTGACCCCAAACTTTTGAACGCTAGTGTATAAATATCTTCTTTATTTACTTAATTTAGTTTTAATTTACTTACAAAAAATGTAAGGCTTGAGAGTATGTTGAATTAAGTTTGTTACCCCAATAGCAGAATGTTTTAAGGATAAACCTAAGTGTTGCTAGATTGCATGCTTAAAATAAGAAATTACTGATATATGTACAGTATATCTCAATATTCTGACTTTATATCTCGCAATTCTGACTTTATATCTCACAATTCTGACTTTATATCTCGCAATTCTGACTTTATATCTCGCAATTTTGACTTTATATCTCACAATTCTGACTTTATATCTCACAATTCTGACTTTATATCTCACAATTCTGACTTTATATCTCACAATTCTGACTTTATAACTCACAATTCTGACTTTATATCTCACAATTCTGACTTTATATCTCACAATTCTGACTTTATAACTCACAATTCTGACTTTATATCTCGCAATTCTGACTTTATATCTCGCAATTCTGACTTTATATCTCGCAATTCTGACTTTATATCTCGCAATTCTGACTTTATAACTCACAATTCTGACTTTATATCTCACAATTCTGACTTTATATCTCAAAATTCTGACTTTATATTTCACAATTCTGACTTTATAACTCACAATTCTGACTTTATAACTCACAATTCTGACTTTATAACTCACAATTCTGACTTTATATCTCGCAATTCTGACTTTATATCTCGCAATTCTGACTTTATATCTCGCAATTCTGACTTTATATCTCGCAATTCTGACTTTATATCTCGCAATTCTGACTTTATAACTCACAATTCTGACTTTATATCTCGCAATTCTGACTTTATATCTCGCAATTCTGACTTTATATCTCACAATTCTGACTTTATAACTCACAATTCTGACTTTATATCTCGCAATTCTGACTTTATATCTCGCAATTCTGACTTTATATCTCGCAATTCTGACTTTATATCTCGCAATTCTGACTTTATATCTCACAATTCTGACTTTATATCTCAAAATTCTGACTTTATATTTCACAATTCTGACTTTATAACTCACAATTCTGACTTTATATCTCACAATTCTGACTTTATATCTCAAAATTCTGACTTTATATTTCACAATTCCGACTTTATATCTCGCAATTCCGACTTTATATCTCGCAATTCTGACTTTATATCTCTCAATTCTGACTTAATATCTCTCAATTCTGACTTTATATCTCGCAATTCTGACTTTATATCTCGCAATTCTGACTTTATATCTCGCAATTCTGACTTTATAACTCACAATTCTGACTTTATATCTCACAATTCTGACTTTATATCTCAAAATTCTGACTTTATATCTCACAATTCTGACTTTATATCTCACAATTCTGACTTTATATCTCACAATTCCGACTTTATATCTCGCAATTCCGACTTTATATCTCGCAATTCTGACTTTATATCTCTCAATTCTGACTTTATATCTCACAATTCTGACTTTATATCACAATTCTGACTTTATATCACAATTCTGACTTTATATCTCGCAATTCTGACTTTATATCTCACAATTCTGACTTTATATCTCAATTCTGACTTTATATCTCACAATTCTGACTTTATATCTCACAATTCCGACTTTATATCTCGCAATTCTGACTTTATATCTCACAATTCTGACTTTATATCACAATTCTGACTTTATATCACAATTCTGACTTTATATCTCGCAATTCTGACTTTATATCTCACAATTCTGACTTTATATCTCACAATTCTGACTTTATATCTCGCAATTCTGACTTTATATCTCACAATTCTGACTTTATATCTCGCAATTCTGACTTTATATCTCACAATTCTGACTTTATATCTCGCAATTCTGACTTTATATCTCGCAATTCTGACTTTATATCTCGCAATTCTGACTTTATATCTCGCAATTCTGACTTTATATCTCGCAATTCTGACTTTATAACTCACAATTCTGACTTTATATCTCACAATTCTGACTTTATATCTCAAAATTCTGACTTTATATCTCACAATTCTGACTTTATATCTCACAATTCCGACTTTATATCTCGCAATTCCGACTTTATATCTCGCAATTCTGACTTTATATCTCTCAATTCTGACTTAATATCTCTCAATTCTGACTTTATATCTCTCAATTCTGACTTTATATCTCTCAATTCTGACTTTATATCTCGCAATTCTGACTTTATATCTCGCAATTCTGACTTTATATCTCGCAATTCTGACTTTATATCTCACAATTCTGACTTTATATCTCACAATTCTGACTTTATATCTCGCAATTCTGACTTTATATCTCACAATTCTGACTTTATATCTCGCAATTCTGACTTTATATCTCAATTCTGACTTTATATCTCACAATTCTGACTTTATATCTCACAATTCCGACTTTATATCTCACAATTCTGACTTTATATCTCGCAATTCTGACTTTATATCTCGCAATTCTGACTTTATATCACAATTCTGACTTTATATCTCACAATTCTGACTTTATATCTCGCAATTCTGACTTTATATCTCGCAATTCTGACTTTATATCTCGCAATTCTGACTTTATATCACAATTCTGACTTTATATCTCGCAATTCTGACTTTATATCTCACAATTCTGACTTTATATCTCAATTCTGACTTTATAACTCACAATTCTGACTTTATATCTCACAATTCTGACTTTATATCTCGCAATTCTGACTTTATATCTCACAATTCTGACTTTATATCTCAATTCTGACTTTATAACTCACAATTCTGACTTTATATCTCACAATTCTGACTTTATATCACAATTCTGACTTTATATCTCGCAATTCTGACTTTATATCTCACAATTCTGACTTTATATCTCAATTCTGACTTTATAACTCACAATTCTGACTTTATATCTCACAATTCTGACTTTATATCTCAAAATTCTGACTTTATATCTCACAATTCCGACTTTATATCTCACAATTCCGACTTTATATCTCACAATTCCGACTTTATATCTCGCAATTCCGACTTTATATCTCTCAATTCTGACTTTATATCTCTCAATTCTGACTTTATATCTCTCAATTCTGACTTTATATCTCACAATTCTGACTTTATATCTCAAAATTCTGACTTTATATCTCAAAATTCTGACTTTATATCTCACAATTCTGACTTTATATCTCACAATTCTGACTTTATATCTCACAATTCCGACTTTATATCTCACAATTCCGACTTTATATCTCTCAATTCTGACTTTATATCTCGCAATTCCGACTTTATATCTCTCAATTCTGACTTTATATCTCTCAATTCTGACTTTATATCTCTCAATTCTGACTTTATATCTCTCAATTCTGACTTTATATCTCTCAAATCTGACTTTATATCTCACAATTCTGACTTTATATCTCACAATTCTGACTTTATATCTCAAAATTCTGACTTTATATCTCACAATTCTGACTTTATATCTCACAATTCTGACTTTATATCTCGCAATTCCGACTTTATATCTCGCAATTCCGACTTTATATCTCTCAATTCTGACTTTATATCTCTCAATTCTGACTTTATATCTCTCAATTCTGACTTTATATCTCGCAATTCTGACTTTATATCTCAATTCTGACTTTATATATCACAATTCCGACTTTATATCTCACAATTCTGACTTTATATCTCTCAATTCTGACTTTATATCTCGCAATTCTGACTTTATATCTCGCAATTCTGACTTTATATCTCGCAATTACGAGAGAACAACTTCAGAATTGTGAGATAAAAAGTCACAGTTACCATTTTTATTCAAAGGCGGAAACAAGCTTCCATAAGCATGGGACACTGACACACGATTTGCTTAATTTGAATCATCTTCAGGACTAAAGCACCAACACTTCTGAAAGCCCTTATTGAGATTTCGAAGTCAACGAGAAATGCAACAGATGAGTGTCTGCACATAATTAAGAAGGATCATATCCTCAGGCTTCGCTGCATGACAACGAGCGGTTGTGTTTCCTCACCGAAGTGTCTGGCACGAGGATCACGTGTATCCGCACACGTCATCCGCTCATTAGAGTCGATCTGCCACACAGATACGTTTCAAAGCCTAGAGGAGGATGCGTTACACGCCGCCACTTCTGTCATCCACACTCTCTCTGTCACACAGGCTTTTATCCTCGGCTGTGTGTTGTTGCCTGACTTTAGTCTGCAGGGAGATGCTCACCGAGCCGCCGCTCCGTTTCATATCGCTGGAAAATGAGCACTCTGAAGCGTCTCCTCGCTAAAGACAAGCATACTAACTTTGTGTTTCTCATGGGCACCTGCCAAGCTGAAAGATGAGTTTCCTGACAGGCAGGCCAACTCTGGAAAACTACGACAGCCTCAGAGGACGGACAGACAGACAGACAGACAGACAGACAGGCGGTTGTGCAACTATTCCAGCTCTTCACTTTATGAACAGGCTCCCCGGGTGTTGTGACGCTCAAAACCTGTTTACCTGCTCTGCCTGAGCTTTCCTCCTGTGAGGCTTTTTTACATCTGACAAAACAAGCTGAAAACACACTGAAACCCAAAAAACATGTTGGAAATCTTCAAAACGATACACGGCTACCTAAAATTGGAGAGTCAAACCCTGCTGGTGTGTTTCCTCTCGGGGACGGGCGTCTGAGTTCAGCGAAACAGGCCAAATATTAGACGTTATTTCAAAGACAAATAGCTGTGCGTGTAGTTTTTAATAACACATTTAATGTGTCCGTATGAATTACGCATAAAAAAGTCATCATACACTTTGTCCATATGTAGTATTTTC
>CM074278.1:32997939-33082939 GCA_037194245.1 Opsariichthys bidens
TATTAAAATATGCATCACTGTTAGTTTTTAAATAAATAAATAAAAATAAATTAAATTAAATTAAATTAAATTAAATAGTAATGCTTCTCTAATATTTTGTCTTATAAATAAAATTACATTACATTACATTATATTAAATTAGATTAAATTACATGAAATTAAATGAAATTAAATAGAATGAAATGCTTCTCTAATATTTTGTCTTATATTAGTGGTGTTTATTAAAACATGCATCACTGTTAGTTTTGAAATAAATAAATAAATAAATTAAAATTGAATTGAATTGAATAGAATATAATTGAATAGAATTGAATTAAATTAAATTAAATAGTAATGCTTCTCTAATATTTTGTTTTATATTAGTGGTGTTTATTAAAACATGCATCACTGTTAGTTTTGAAATAAATAAAGAAAAATAAATGAAATGAAATGAAATGAAATGGTAATGCTTCTCTACTATTTTGTCTTATATTAGTGGTGTTTGCTAAGGCATGCATCACTGTGAATTTTGAAAATTAAATAAAATAAAAAATAGCAATGTTTCTCTAATATTTTGTTTTATATTAGTGGTGTTTATTAAGGCATACATCACTGTTAGTTTTGAAATAAATAAAATAAAATAAAATTACATTACAATAAAAATAAATAGTAATGCTTCTCTAATATTTTGTCTTATAAATAAAATAAAATAAAATAAAATAAAATAAAATTAAATAAAATTAAATTAAATTAAATTAAATTAAATTTTAATGCTTCTCTAGTATTTTGTTTTATATTAGTGGTGTTTATTAAGGCATACATCACTGTTAGTTTTGAAATAAATAAAATAAAATAAAATTACATTACAATACAATAAAAATAAATAGTAATGCTTCTCTAATATTTTGTCTATTATTAGTGGTGTTTGCTAAGACATGCATCACTGTTAGTTTTGAAAATTAAACTAAACTAAACTAAAAATAAAAATAAAATAAAAAATAAAATAAATAGCAATGCTTCTCTGTTTGCTAAGACAAGCCTCACTGTTACTTTTGCAAATAAAATGAAATATAAATATTGTATAAACAATCCGTAAACATCTATTGCTGTAGAGGCTGACCTGTTCCAACAATATTAAGTGTCCATTTCCGCTATGGTTGGGAAGACTAATTAATCACACATATGCAGGGGTTTATTATTCACACCATGTGGAGTCGCTGTCAATACGTGTTAAAATAACAACGGCCGTTTTCACGTTAGGAACAAAACGCAGAAATCCACCGGAGCCTAATGAAAACACAAACCAGCTCTGACGCCAGGAACGAGGTGAAACGAAAGACGACGGACTCTCCAAAACAACATATTCCTAAAAGGATCGTCCGTGGAGCGGTTTGACTCCCTGCGGTGGGTCATCAGTGTGCTTTAATTACACGAAGAGGCGGAAAAATTGAGTTTCACAAACATAGACAGATGGAGGGATTACCGAAGCTCGATGTGACACGGATCAAATTCACTTCCCAGACTCACAACAGCACACACTGTTCTCCTGAATTTCCTGCTGGGGAAGGACACAGCTCTAACTTCATCAAGCCAAACCTTATATCTGACCCTGAGACACACCGAAAACCTGTTGCATTCTGGGAGGTGTCACGTTACTAAAAACAGCCAAGCTTTTTAAATATGACTAATGTTTTCTTGAAAATAAAGAGATTTCAGCACAATTCACTGGAACGAGAGTAATTTAGCGTAATTCAGTGGAATGAACACGATTGTGCTCGGTTTTAAACCATTATGATCATTACAGATTGTGTCGTTTTCATTGGGTTTAAAAGCATATTTGAAACCATATTAGTGGTGTTTACTCAGACAGGCATCACTTTTAGTTTTGCTCATACTCAAAGTGAGGGATTTAAATCAAGGCAAGAGTGGGCGAGCAGGGGCGGGCGAGAGCCGTGAGGGCTAATGAGCGTCACCTGCGCGCTACACCGGTCTCGTGTCTCTCACGGAGGAGCGACGACAGCGAAGGACGAGAGAGGACCGTGTCTGGACTTTATATTGTGTTTTATTATGTTTGTGTGGGCGGCAGTCGCCGAGAGGAACTGCCACCATTTTGCTTTCGTTTTATTGTTTGTTTGTTTATTTATTTATTAAAAGTTATGTTGAATGTTCGCCGGTTCCCGGTCTAAAGAACTGTGTTAGAGCAAGTTTATTTATGTCGCACATTTTTGTGCAGCAAATCAGCATCTCTCAACTTTGGTATCAGACCCGTTTATAATCTCGTGAGTTAGTTGGTGCCGTACGCACACACCGTTGGAGCCTAAACACCCAAATCTCTCTCATTCGCGACTCCTCGCACCGTCGCGGAGCAGATCATGGGCTATTAGGACACGTCAGGCTCTCATCGTGGGGTTTTTCTTGCATGCTCATGATTTAATTGTGGAGCCGTTTCAAATAAAGAAAGCTGCCTTTCGTCCAATTTGTAGTGTTTTATGTACAGATCAGAAGTAAACAGAGCGTCTCGGCGGATTACAAGGTTGTATCCGAGGAAAGTCAATACAAGGTCCCTGAATGATGATTAGAGCGAGAGGGAAAGAGAGAGGTAAGGCTGAGAAGGGAGAAAAAAGTTGTCAAGGAAAAGCATAAAGACGCTTCTGTTCTGTAATTATGTGAAACGTGAGCTCTGTGTGAACACCTGTTAGGCCGAAACAAAGATCACCGACTGAAAAAAAGGGCAAGAAACTTCCCGCTATATTGGAGCCTAGAATTTTTCTCTCCTTTTCCAGTGAAAATATCTAAACGTTCTGAAGAACAGATACATTTACTTGACATGCGACATTGTTTTCAAAAGTTTTTTTCTACTTTTGAGCATGATCTAAACTTTTAATGCGAATTCATGGACTGAACATACTCAAAACAGAGGATGTTCTCTGACTCACGACCGACTGAATCCATCTCAAATCATGAGTTATTGGTTTAATACTCACGCGTCTTAATCATTGCAAAGTTACAGACTGGTCGTTCACATGACAGCGTGTGCAGTTAAAGATAAACATTCACAAACTGTTTTGCAGATAGATAGACAGATCATCCATCAATCGATCAATAGATGGATATATCATCAATATAATATCTATAATATATAGATAGTTAGATGGATGGATAGATAGATAGATAGATAGATAGATAGATAGATAGATAGATAGATAGATAGATAGATAGATAGATAGATAGATAGATAGATAGATAGATAAACCGATCATCCATCGATCGATCAATAGATATAGACCTATCATCAATATAATATCTCTAATATATATATATATATATATAGACCGATAATCCATCGATTGCTATAAAGATAGATAGACAGACTGATCATCCATCAATCAATCAATAGATAGATATATTGATAGATAAACCGATCGTCCATCGATCGATCAATAGATAGATAGACCAATCATCAATAGATATGTCTGTCTATCTATCGATTGATGATCGTTTTTTCTATCTATCAGTCAATCAATCAATCAATCAATCTATCTATCTACATCTATCTATCTATCTATCTATCTATCTATCTATCTATCTATCTATCTACATCTATCTATCTATCTATCTATCTATCTATCTATCTATCTATCTACATCTATCTATCTATCTATCTATCTATCTATCTATCTATCTATCTACATCTATCTATCTATCTATCTATCTATCTATCTATCTATCTATCTATCTATCTACATCTATCTATCTATCTATCTATCTATCTATCTATCTATCTATCTACATTTATCTATCCATCTATCTATCCATCTATCTATCTATCTATCTATCTATCTATCTACATCTATCTATCCATCTATCTATCTATCTATCTATCTATCTATCTATCTATCTACATCTATCTATCTATCTATCTATCTATCTATCCATCTATCTATCTATCTATCTATCTACATCTATCTATCCATCTATCTATCTATCTATCTATCTATCTATCTATCTATCTATCTACATCTATCTATCTATCTATCTATCTATCTACATCTATCTATCTATCTATCTATCTATCTAGATCTGTCTATCTATCTATCTATCTATCTATCTATCTAGATCTGTCTATCTATCTATCTATCTATCTATCTATCTATCTATCTATCTATCTATCTAGATCTGTCTATCTAACCCTACTGGTAAATCAGCATCTGTTCCTCACACACAGCTGCCGTATGACTTCAGCACTTTTCCTTTAATTAAGTTCCGTAATTCGGCCGGATTCCTCCAGAGATGCGGTTGTAATCTCCCTGCGTCTCTCAGGCCTGTCGCGTTTACACGGCTGATGTTATTGTGCTCCCCGGATGTCACGAGGTCCGCGGCGGCGCCTGCATAAAAGCAATCTCATTCAGCGCTGAAGTGGAGTGGATTCTGATTGGCTGCCGTTGATCTCAACACCTGAGCGGCGCAGAAGAGCCGGCACTTCTGATTAGCGGCGCACGATCCGTCCCTCAAGAGCGGCTCTCTCGCTAACAGAGCTGTTAGAGAAAGCATTTGACCTTATGAGGCCGGGGAGGCTGTGTTTTGTCGGCACGGCTATTGGAGGAGATGAATCCGAGCGCTGGAAGAATGAAGTTCAATGAAAGCAATTCGCAGCAATGAAACATCTCTGTGCGCTTCAAAAGGCCACGACTCCTCTTTGTGAGTGTGGCACGTCCAGCCGAGGCTGAGAAATCGCTCTCAATCCACAGGAAACGCTGCCTGCTCCTAATTTTTGCTGGTAATTTCTCTCTGCCGTCGGCTACGGCATTCCCATGGCGATTCCTTGATTGTCCTTAAACAATTATGTGAGTGGGAGATGAGCGGAAAGCTTTGCTCCCTGCATCGATGCTGCGTGTTTTAGGACAAGGAGCCAAATAGACTAAATCTGGCAAACAAACTCCACATAGTGGCACTATGTGCAATTAACGCAGAATCCTTTTTTTCCCGCCATAATTTGGCTGGCGTTCACTCTCTTATTCACGCAAAGGCTTTCAAACCATTAAAGCGCCACAAGACAAACGAGAATGTGAATGTCGTGTCGGTGCATCCTGCTGACTAAGAGCGGATCAAATACATCAGATCTTACGTAGGTAGAAAAAAGCTGTCTTTACCAATGTGAGCATTAAAGAATAATAAGAGTGGAATGAAGAACACTGAGATTTCAAACCGTCGTGGAGGCCACAATCCGATCAGCATCCGAATCTATCAGTTGGCCAGAAAGTTTAGAACCAATCAGCATTACTGTTTTATCCGAGTTAAATTTAAGGTGATTTGCCTCCAGCCAAAGCTTGAGGTCCTTGATGCAAGTTTTATCACAGGAGGAGGAAACACTGAGGTGGAACGAGTGCTTCAATAAATCTGCATGTCATCAGCATAACAGTGGGAATTTAACACGTAGCATCTGATTATTTGTCAATGGGAAAAGGGAAAAGTAGAGGGCCCAGGACAGAACCCTGAGGTACACCAGAATTGATAGTCTTGGTGGACGATGTGTGCTTCTGTACCCAACAAAACCCCTCAAATAATACAAAAACCAGACTATATATATATATATATATATATATATATGCTATCAAAATTTCTCAGTTTAACGCATTAAAAATATTTAATGCAATTAACGCAGCATTAATTTTTTTCCAGCTTTATTTGGCTAGGGTTACATTATTTGATCACACTATTATTCACGCAAAAACTTTTAACAGGCGCCACAAGATAAACAAGATGAACTTGGACTTGGACAAACAACAACACACAGATTTATGCCAAAATGCCCATTTCGTTGAGTATTGCTTTAAATAGAAGCCTTAAATTTTTTTTTTTAAATAAATCAGTTTTATAGAGACATTAATATCAGTGATACAAGCCTTTATTCGTAAAAAAAAGACACCATTCAACAAATATTTAAGATGTTTCAACGTTCATTTGGAGAGTAACTGTGAAATTAAAATTTAATCGGGATCATTAGATCATTTTTATTCATTGAAGGTTTTAGTGTCAATCCGTCACACTTGGCTAAAATGTCCACAAAAGTAATAAATCCAATACATTATCCATCAGATTTCACCTCGACGATCATCGTTCCTCGTGAAGTTATGCAATCCGAGCACGGTTTATGTTGTAAAACTGCATATGACAGTATGAAATAGACTCTGGCCAACAAATGAACACACCTCCAAAGATTCTTTCTCCAAATAGAGCGGTAGTTTTACTCATAATATCCAAGAAGCGCTACCTCAGCCTGGGAACGGATGTGGACATGGATATTTGCAGCTTGTTAAACTGAAGTTCAGCTGGAAGGATTTTATGCAACCTTCGTTCCCTCCATCTGATCCAGTTCACCAGCAGAAAGGCTGCGGCGTTCCTGAGCTCCGGCTTTACAAACCTCTGAGCACTTCGGGATAATCCTTTTTTCCTTTCTTTATTGAAAAATGTGTTTAGTTTGAAAACAGTATCAAAGAAAAGGCCTTTTCAGTTCGCCTCTGAGGGAAAACAAATCCACCGCCGAAGATTCATTAAATATGTTAACACTGCTAAATATATTTATCACAGCGAAGAGTTGCCCACCGTAACCACTTCATTCACTTCTGCCATTTCTAAAAATAGCCTCATATAAAAGAAACATCCCGAACTGATATGAAATTAAACAGACGTAAAATACAGACGTTTCTAAAAAAGGAAAAGGAAAAGAGGTCTCAAGTTCTGCGATCAAAAGTCAATGTGAACTCGAACATTTTTCATGTAATAATCTGAGCTGCTTCACATTCATCTCACAGCTCTATCCCAGCAAATACGGTCCAAGAACGTTTCGCTAATTAACTTAATTAATAAAGTAGGAAGCAGGGTCGGGGAGGAACGAAATACAATCTAGTGACGTATTTAAAATGCAAGATTTGAGTGACTGTGTTTGATTTGAAATGGGTGGTAATCAGATTACAGTGTTTTAGATTACCAAAGTGATTACTTTGAGTTTTAATGTCATTTAAACAGCGATTGGTGATTCTCTGACTCTGACCGTCTGAAAAAGACGAGTTCAGTTTCATGTTTTCCACTGTTTTCATGTTTTGAGAGTCATTTTATAATTCACTCGTCACTGCGACTTTTTCTCACTATTTGTTTTTTTTTTCCCTCACAGTTGTGAGTTTTCATTTCACCATTCGGACTTGCGAGATTTAAACTCACAATTGCAAGTTATAAAGTCAGAATTGGGAGATATAAACTTTCAATACTGACTTTTTTTCTTGCAATTGTGAATTTAGTGTGAGTTTATATCTCATAATTCTGACTTTTCTCAATATTGTGAGTTTATATCTCATAATTCTGACTTTTCTCAATATTGCGAGTTTATATCTCATAATTCTGACTTTTCTCAATATTGTGAGTTTATATCTCATAATTCTGACTTTTCTCAATATTGTGAGTTTATATCTCATAATTCTGACTTTTCTCAATATTGTCAGTTTATATCTCATAATTCTGACTTTTCTCAATATTGTGAGTTTATATCTCATAATTCTGACTTTTCTCAATATTGTGAGTTTATATCTCATAATTCTGACTTTTCTCAATATTGTCAGTTTATATCTCATAATTCTGACTTTTCTCAATATTGTGAGTTTATATCTCATAATTCTGACTTTTCTCAATATTGTGAGTTTATATCTCATAATTCTGACTTTTCTCAATATTGTCAGTTTATATCTCATAATTCTGACTTTTCTCAATATTGTCAGTTTATATCTCATAATTCTGACTTTTCTCAATATTGTCAGTTTATATCTCATAATTCTGACTTTTCTCAATATTGTGAGTTTTTATCTCATAATTCTGACTTTTCTCAATATTGTGAGTTTATATCTCATAATTCTGACTTTTCTCAATATTGTGAGTTTATATCTCATAATTCTGACTTTTCTCAATATTGTGAGTTTATATCTCATAATTCTGACTTTTCTCAATATTGTGAGTTTATATCTCATAATTCTGACTTTTCTCAATATTGTGAGTTTATATCTCATAATTCTGACTTTTCTCAATATTGTCAGTTTATATCTCATAATTCTGACTTTTCTCAATATTGTCAGTTTATATCTCATAATTCTGACTTTTCTCAATATTGTGAGTTTATATCTCATAATTCTGACTTTTCTCAATATTGTGAGTTTATATCTCATAATTCTGACTTTTCTCAATATTGTCAGTTTATATCTCATAATTCTGACTTTTCTCAATATTGTCAGTTTATATCTCATAATTCTGACTTTTCTCAATATTGTGAGTTTATATCTCATAATTCTGACTTTTCTCAA
The DNA here is from genome assembly GCA_037194245.1 of Opsariichthys bidens. NCBI lineage: Eukaryota > Metazoa > Chordata > Actinopteri > Cypriniformes > Xenocyprididae > Opsariichthys > Opsariichthys bidens. Next base: position 33,006,264 of record CM074278.1, read on the forward strand.
TATTGTGAGTTTATATCTCATAATTCTGACTTTTCTCAATATTGTCAGTTTATATCTCATAATTCTGACTTTTCTCAATATTGTCAGTTTATATCTCATAATTCTGACTTTTCTCAATATTGTCAGTTTATATCTCATAATTCTGACTTTTCTCAATATTGTGAGTTTTTATCTCATAATTCTGACTTTTCTCAATATTGTGAGTTTATATCTCATAATTCTGACTTTTCTCAATATTGTGAGTTTATATCTCATAATTCTGACTTTTCTCAATATTGTGAGTTTATATCTCATAATTCTGACTTTTCTCAATATTGTGAGTTTATATCTCATAATTCTGACTTTTCTCAATATTGTCAGTTTATATCTCATAATTCTGACTTTTCTCAATATTGTGAGTTTATATCTCATAATTCTGACTTTTCTCAATATTGCGAGTTTATATCTCATAATTCTGACTTTTCTCAATATTGTGAGTTTATATCCCATAATTCTGACTTTATAACTCACAATTGCAACTTTATATCACTCAATTCTGAGGGAAAAAGTCAGAATTGTGAGATAAAAACTCTCAATGATCTTTTTTGTGTTTGTTTCACACTTATTATTAGTATTCAAAAGTATTCTAAAGTATTTAGATGAAGTGACTAAACTTGAGTAATGTAACGAAATACGTTACAAATGACTTTTTAAAGCATGTATTTTTGTAATCTGTAGTGAAATACATTTTAAAAGTAACCCACCCAGCCCTGGTAAGAAGTAGTTAGAGAAAACATTAAGGGAATGTTTTCTCTATTTTATAATTTTGCGAGAATTATGGGAATGTTCCGAAAAAAGTGACGTTTCAGAGAAACATTCTGTGAATGACGTATAAAATAACATGTGTTGTGTTCACTTTTTGAGAACATTATTACAGAGCAGATAATATTCTATTAATGTAACTAGAACGTTTGCTTGTAACTTTGAGAGAACCTTGAGAGAACGTTCTTGCCATCTTTCTAAATGATGACACAAAAAAGGTCATTGCAAGTTTTTATCTCACAATTCTGACTTTTTCCCTCAGAATTGTGTGATATAAAGTCAGAATTATGAGATATAAACTCACAATATTGAGAAAAGTCAGAATTATGAGATATAAACTCACAATATTGAGAAAAGACAGAATTATGAGATATAAACTCACAATATTGAGAAAAGTCAGAATTATGAGATATAAACTGACAATATTGAGAAAAGTCAGAATTATGAGATATAAACTCACAATATTGAGAAAAGACAGAATTATGAGATATAAACTCACAATATTGAGAAAAGACAGAATTATGAGATATAAACTGACAATATTGAGAAAAGTCAGAATTATGAGATATAAACTCACAATATTGAGAAAAGTCAGAATTATGAGATATAAACTGACAATATTGAGAAAAGTCAGAATTATGAGATATAAACTGACAATATTGAGAAAAGTCAGAATTATGAGATATAAACTCACAATATTGAGAAAAGACAGAATTATGAGATATAAACTGACAATATTGAGAAAAGTCAGAATTATGAGATATAAACTCACAATATTGAGAAAAGACAGAATTATGAGATATAAACTCACAATATTGAGAAAAGACAGAATTATGAGATATAAACTCACAATATTGAGAAAAGACAGAATTATGAGATATAAACTCACAATATTGAGAAAAGTCAGAATTATGAGATATAAACTGACAATATTGAGAAAAGTCAGAATTATGAGATATAAACTCACAATATTGAGAAAAGACAGAATTATGAGATATAAACTCACAATATTGAGAAAAGTCAGAATTATGAGATATAAACTGACAATATTGAGAAAAGTCAGAATTATGAGATATAAACTCACAATATTGAGAAAAGACAGAATTATGAGATATAAACTCACAATATTGAGAAAAGACAGAATTATGAGATATAAACTCACAATATTGAGAAAAGACAGAATTATGAGATATAAACTCACAATATTGAGAAAAGTCAGAATTATGAGATATAAACTGACAATATTGAGAAAAGTCAGAATTATGAGATATAAACTCACAATATTGAGAAAAGTCAGAATTATGAGATATAAACTCACAATATTGAGAAAAGTCAGAATTATGAGATATAAACTCACAATATTGAGAAAAGTCAGAATTATGAGATATAAACTCACAATATTGAGAAAAGTCAGAATTATGAGATATAAACTCACAATATTGAGAAAAGTCAGAATTATGAGATATAAACTCGCATACTAAATTCACAATTGCAAGAAAAAAGTCAGTATTGCAAGTTTATTTCTCCCAATTCTGACTTTATAACTTGCAATTGTGAGTTTAAATCTCAGAATTGTGATGGAAAAAAAAACTAATAGTGAGAAAAAGTCACAGTGAGTGAATTATAAAATGACTCTCAAAACATGAAAACAGTGAAAACATGAAACTGAACTCGTCTTTTTCAGACGGTCAGAGTCAGAGAATCACCAATCGCTGTTTAAATGACATTAAAACTCAAAGTAATCACTTTGGTAATCTAAAACACTGTAATCTGATCACCACCCATTTCAAATCAAACACAGTCACTCACATCTTGTATTTTAAATACGTCACTAAGTATTTCGTTCCTCCTCGACCCTGACCACAAATCACAAGATTCATCACGATTAATTATTTTCCTCTTTTGCGAGTAAAAAATAGTGAATTTACCTAAAAAACTCCTGTCTCTGCACAAGAGCCTGTCGAGCTCATGTTTGTTCATAACTGTGTTTTTGTTTCGTCTCTTCGGAGGCAGAACACGGTTGCGTTCAGCAGGTGTTTGCAGCGTGTCCTTGTGCCGCCTGAAACTAGTCCAGCGGTAATGATCACAGCCGTTTCCTGCGGCACACATCATCCCCGCTAGCCGAGATTTATCACACTGTGCTTTTCATGCACTCCGGTGAGTGACAAAAAAATATGGGACAGAACAACCGATCCTGAGAACACTATATGCCTTAAATAAAATACAAATCCACAGGCATTGACCAATCACAATCAAGCATTCTGATGCATCATCTATCCATTGTGTTCAAATCTGAAGAACTATCCTGTCGTCTGTTTAGATCTGACACGCTGAATATATGAGCAGGATCGCAAATAAACAGTTGCCACGCACCACATGAAAACTTCAAATGTTTGTGGCCTGTCGGCAGGTTATCTTCATCTGAGGAGAATCAAATCAAACAATAGCTGTTGTGCGTCAAACATCTTGTCGGTTGAAAAAATCTGCCTTTGAAGCTGCGTGCTTCAGAAAGACTTTAATCACCGACGGAATCAAATTTGATGCACAAATTTCAAAGGCCTGTAAATGATCGACGTGATCAAAACTTTGCCGATAAACCCGTCGCTCACAATCTGCCGCCTGGATGATCGTTTTTATGTTTTAGCAAGTGAAAGTAAAAGTTGACGCTTCATGTGTGTCTCGGCTCTGATTTATATCAAGTGAATCTGAGAATTACTTTTATATTGTCAGTAATATTTCAACTGGACTGAAAAATCATGAGCATCAAATATAATCATCAGGTTTATCAGTTCGTCTTTCAATCATTATTGCATTGCGTTACAAAACTACAGAGTTTTGATCATTTAAATATCATCTTACTAAGACATTATATGCAGATATTGATATTTATATGCATTTTATGCAGCACTGTTATAAAAATCTCTTTCATTTATATTACAAGCATCAGAATTTCATATTAATATCAGCATCTCTGCCGTTTTTATTGTATTTGAGCCTCTGATTTGAGCCTTTTCTCACTATATGAGGCATAAAAGTGTCAAATATGATGCTCAACAACAACAAAAAACATTGTATATTTTGTTTTTGTTTATTTATTTCAATAAAACTGTTGTTTTTTTTCTGACTATAATTTTGCGTCACGCTTTACAAGGGTTAAAGTGTCTCTGTAGTGAGACGTTCTTCCCCAAAAACTGGAAGCGAGGAGCAGAACGATGACGGTTTGGATGTTTCTGCGACAGATTTAATCGTTTTTTTTATGTTTTAGCAAGTGAAAGTAAAAGTTGACGCTTCATGTGTGTCTCGGCTCTGATTTATTTCAAGTGAATCTGAGAATTACTTTTATATTGTCAGTAATATTTCAACTGGACTGAAAAATCATGAGCATCAAATATAATCATCAGGTTTATCAGTTCGTCTTTCAATCATTATTGCATTGCGTTACAAAACTACAGAGTTTTGATCATTTAAATATCATCTTACTAAGACATTATATGCAGATATTGATATTTATATGCATTTTATGCAGCACTGTTATAAAAATCTCTTTCATTTATATTACAAGCATCAGAATTTCATATTAATATCAGCATCTCTGCCGTTTTTATTGTATTTGAGCCTCTGATTTGAGCCTATTCTCACTATATGAGGCATAAAAGTGTCAAATATGATGCTCAACAACAACAAAAAACATTGTATATTTTGTTTTTGTTTATTTATTTCAATGAAAACAGTTTTTTTTTCTGACTATAATTTTGCGTCACGCTTTACAAGGGTTAAAGTGTCTCTGTAGTGAGACGTTCTTCCCCAAAAACTGGAAGCGAGGAGCAGAACGATGACGGTTTGGATGTTTCTGCGACAGATGGCGTTGCGCGGAGACACTGGCTGCTGATGGAGGGACACGGAGCTTGAGCCGTTTGCCACAAATCAGCAGGACAAAACAACTACAGAACTACAGATTCATGCCTTCTTCTTCTTCTTTGTTTCCACCGCACTATTTTCTCAATTCACAAAAAGTTCATTTTGGACCCTGCTTAGCAACAAAAGCCACAAACCATCAACTTCTCCTTGAGCTTGGGAAAAAAATGACATATGAGTGATGGTTTCTTCTTACCTGGAGCCTGTTGTAGCACCATATCAGACAGATCCTGCAGGTGGATGAAGAGAACGAGTCCTCCGACGCCGAACAGCAGCAGAAACCAGAACGAACAGGGCGGCTTGAACACAGACACCCGCAACCCTCCTCCGGCCACGAAGAACATCCACCATCTTACAATCCAAGAAGAGCATCACCGCTCAGAACGAGAGACGCACCTGCTGAACGAGAGAGAAAGGGCTTGTGAACACGTCCTCACAACATAAAGTCAGCATGAAGCGGAAGTTGCGAGTCTTTTCTTCCCTGTTGTGTCGTATATTCGAGCGAAACGCTTCGCAAACAAGAACAAACGAGGGGCGGGGCTTGATTGAGTCTGCGTGGATGGTGGTGGTTTGCTATTGGTGGATCTCAAGTGAGTGACAGGAAGATATTCTGATTCAAGATGACGGGGAACATGAATATAATATGCACCGATAAATCATTTAGGATAAATAATAGTTGGAAAAAAGGGTGCATTTCACCCATGCATGACAAATAATAATAATAGTCAGAAAAGTATATATTTTTATTGAAAACCTTTACACAAAATATTTAGCATAGATTTGCATGTGTTTTGGTTGAGTATCATATTTGATAAGAGGGAAAAACAGCTTTGGTTTTATTCAGACATGCAATTTTGCGCAAGATTCTGATGCTTGTCATTTAAATCAATGAGATCTTTATATTTCACGATTAAAAGTTGTCAATAACACGTCTTTGCAAGGTGATATTTAAATGCTTAGTTTTACGATCGACGCTCTGTAGTTTTAAAACATATAATGCAATGCAATACAAATGATGAACCTGATGATCATATTTGATATTTTTCTACAAAATGATGCATGATCAATCAGCCCATCTAGAAACAGAACTAACAATATAAAAGTTATCCTTAACTGAGAGAAACTTCAAAAAATACAAAACGACGTGAGCAGACGTAACACTGCAGACCAACCAGAACATCTCGGATCATCAGGAGGAGTTTCAGGATTCGGTCCGACATGCAGCTCCGCTCACGAATGAGCAAAAACACTTCAATGCCGCTGCGGTTTCTAAAAATCAAGATGACTAAGCAATGCATTTCACTTCTCTGTGAAGCACACGTCTGTCCTGAGTTTAATTTCACGTCATGTTCCTCAGAGTGTAAAATACGTGTGTCGGCATCAGATTAGCCCATAACGCCACTGCACTCGTATTTACCGAAGAGGCTTCAGCGGACCGACCAATTGCTAGAGGAATAAGCTCAAATGCATATAGACTCAACGGCCCATTAGCTCAGCGCCGGATGAGAGATTGACAGGCAGAACCGGGGAAGACTATTTATTTTAGCTGATCCCAGAACGGACGACAGGCGCTGGAAATCACTGAGAGTAATCAGGTGAAAGGCTGCAGATGGCCGGGTTAAAGAAGATACGTGTGCTTCATTCATGAGTTCTGCTCGACTTCTGTTTCTAGTTACTGAAGGAACAAGACATTATTGATGTGCTAACACAAAAACACAGCTCTCTGACAAAGCAGACAAAACAGCAAAGTAGCACACAACTCGTACTATTTCCACAGTACACTGCAACTTACTTAGTATTTTTGCATTGTTTTCCAGTACAAATATGTACTTAAATCAAGATACGTTTACTTGAGATGCTAAATTACTTAAGATATGAAGTCTTGTTTTCTGAAAAATTGATTAAAATGAAGTTAGTTTATGCTTGGAATAAGAATGGGGCCTGAAAAATAAACTAAGACGCAGATGGATAAACGCAATTCATTTTTATATATTTTTCAGATTTATGATCTTAAATGCATCTTTATCGAAGAATATTTGGATATTTTTACTGGAAAACAGCATAAAAATACATTTTTGCAAAATGAAAATAAGTAATAAAATCATCTTTGCTTGTTTTATACATGAACTCGATTCCTTTTCATACATTTTTCAGATTTACGATCTTAAGTGCATCTTTATCTAAGAATTTTTAGATATTTTTACTGGAAAACAGAATAAAAATACATTTTTGCAAAATGAAAATAAGTAATAAAATCATCTTTGCTTGTTTTATACATGAACTCGATTCCTTTTCATACATTTTTCAGATTTACGATCTTAAGTGCATCTTTATCGAAGAATTTTTAGATATTTTTACTGGAAAACAGAATAAAAATACATTTTTGCAAAATGAAAATAAGTAATAAAATCATCTTTGCTTGTTTTATACATGAACTCGATTCCTTTTCATACATTTTTCAGATTTACGATCTTAAGTGCATCTTTATCGAAGAATTTTTAGATATTTTTACTGGAAAACAGAATAAAAATACATTTTTGCAAAATGAAAATAAGTAATAAAATCATCTTTGCTTGTTTTATACATGAACTCGATTCCTTTTCATACATTTTTCAGATTTACGATCTTAAGTGCATCTTTATCTAAGAATGTTTAGATATTTTTACTGGAAAACAGAATAAAAATACATTTTTGCAAAATGAAAATAAGTAAGAAAATCATCTTTGCTTGTTTTATGCATAAATGCAATTCGTTGTCATTCATTTTTCAGACTTACGATATTAAATGTATCTTTATCGAAGAATGTTTAGATATTTTTACTGGAAAACAGTATAAAAATACATGTTTGCAAACTGAAAATAAGTAAGAAAATCCTCTTTGCTTATTTTATACATGAACTCAATTCATTTTCATACATTTTTCAGACTTACGATCTTAAATGTATCTTTATTGAAGAATTTTTAGCTATTTTTACTGGAAAACAGCATAAAAATACATTTTTGCAAAATGAAAATAAGTAAGAAAATCATCTTTGCTTGTTTTATGCATAAATGCAATTCGTTGTCATACATTTTTCAGACTTACGATCTTAAATGCACATTTATCGAAGAATGTTTAGATATTTTTACTGGAAAACAGAATAAAAATACATTTTTTCAAAATGAAAATAAGTAAGAAAATCATCTTTGCTTGTTTTATGCATAAATGCAATTCGTTGTCATACATTTTTCAGATTTACGATCTTAAATGCATCTTTATCTAAGAATGTTTAGATATTTTTACTGGAAAACAGCATAAAAATTCATTTTTGCAAAACAAAAATAAGTAATAAAATCATTTTTGCAGTATATACTGTATAGTGTGCAAGTGTTTCTGTATGCAATATGCTCAATATCACACCCCAAAATGGACTAATATCCATATAATTGACTCATTAGGTGATCAGACTGATGAAAGATACACATAATTGAATAAAAAAATGACAAATAACTACTTGTTTGTGAGATGACTAGACGCCGCACACTGAATTAAACATGCAAGTGAATGAGGGCATTTTACAAAAGCAAGTCACTGCATGATGCTCCACAATTTCTTTAATTTGTAGGGAGTAAACAGTATATACAGTACTATGCAATATGCAAGAATGATGTGTATAATTCATTTAAATGCATTCATAAATATCATAAGATCATACTCCACAGGAAATGTAATTTCTTTGAAAGTCTGCATACATGCACACGGCTGTTGTGTGTATAATAATAGTAGGTTTTCTGAGAGAATTAATATTCTGGAGCAGAATGAGGCTCGTTAGTGTGTGAGTCTCATTAGAGAACCTGTCACAGCGTGAGACACAGTTTACCAGGGAAACAAGATGACAAGAAAACAGGAGGAACAACCAGGATGGAAAACACCACGTCAAATACTGAAGGTGAAGAGAGAGAGAACTTAATAAAACAGAACGGCTGCCGACAACACTGCAAAAAAAATCGATGCTTCATTTTATTTTAATCAGCATCTTTAAAGATGACCTATTATGCCCTTTTTTAAAGTCTCAACTGGAATATATTTTTCATGCTTGAGTGGTCATTGTTTTCCTCATATTCTGCACATTCTCTTCCCAGTCTGTCAGTAACGCTCTGTTTACTACCTATCTCCATGAAGCCCCGCCCTCTGAAAAGCACAATGTGCTCTGATTGGTCGGCTGGAGCGGTGTGTTGTGATTGGTGTTTGGGAAATGCCCCGCCCCTTACCATAACCGCAAGTTTCAACATACTACTAACTAACTCAACCAGGCCCCGCCCCTTTATTCTGTATTTAAATTATTTATATTGTGATGATTTACGAGCATATCAAAATCTGCGCGCCTGTTGCATTAGCAGTTTTAATGTGCGCAATGAGAAACACTGAAAAATAAGTACAAAAAATAATAACACTTTCATTGCTGTTACTTTTATTTAAAAGTAAATAATAAGTCATTTTGCATCAAATCTGCTCAAAATGAGTTCTTCAAACTAATTTCATGATGGCATTGTGTATATCTGAGCACCTGTTTTAAGAGTGCATTTCGTTTTGATCCTTCGTCAGAGTCTCTGCAGTGTATGTAAATGAGCGTACGGTCAGGTCATCTCTCAGATAATGAGAACATAGAGTTGCAGAAGTTGGATGATGTTGCCATAGTGATTTGACGTTGCCAGAGTATCTAGAGTCCACAAATAAATAGAAATGAAATGTAAATGTCTAATTTTGTACATAAATTTTGCACCACCGCCCACATATGACAATGCTGAGACATCTTCATCTTCATCTTTCATACTAGAAAAACTGCAGTTTTTGTGTAACACAGATCCTGGGTCAGACGTAACAACCCAGCGTTTGGGTAGTTTTTTTTTTTTTATAATTATTTGTTCAAAAAATTTAAGGAATATGTATTAAAAGCATATAAGATATGCTTTACTTTAAAATACGATCGAAAATAAAGGGAATATCAAGCAAATGAGTGGTAGGATTTAATATAATCCACAAAGATTAATTCATGTATGAAGTAAAAAAAAAAAAAAAAAAAAAAAAATTAAATAAACAACCCAGTTTGCTGGGTAAAACTAACCCAGCGTGTGTTCTGTCCTATATTTACCCAGCCCTTGGGTTGAAAACAACCCAAATTGAGCTGTTTTTAACCCAGTGTTTGAATAAGGAATGGGCTGAATCTTCTGTTGCATATTTAAATATACACAAAGGCGAATTATACTGAGATCTGCAGTAGTTTTTCAGTGGCCTAAATTTCAGAAGAAACATCATGAGACTGAATAATGTCAGCATGTAATTTTCTGGGTCAACTATTGCTGTAAAGGTGAACACGTTGTGTGTGTCCTCTATTGAAATGTGGACGGAAAACAGTTTTAATATCAAGAAGCAAAAATCAACTTATTCCTGAGACTTGTAATGCGTTGTTTTTTTGTGGATGAAAACTCTCACACACACACAATCACGTGTTAAACCGCTCGGCTCTGTTTTTACACGAATTACACTCTTCAGATTCATCGGAATAATTGCAACGCCGCACATAATAATCTTAATTAGAGTTTAATTAAATTGAGAGCAGGTTTTCCTGCACAGTTGTACTCAATCAGTCCTGTTATTAATGTGTGTGTGTGTGTGTGTGTGTGTGTGTGAGTGTGAGTGTAAGAGTATTCAACCCGCAATTGATTTCCTATAGCCTCTTATTTGAACGCACGTCTCTAATGCGCTCGCAAAACAACCTCTGAGCGCATGCAGCGTTTTCCTCAATAGCCGTCCTTCGCCTGGAGACAATCTAGTCAATTGAATTAATAAACAAAGCTCAAAATGACGTTTGCTCTGGAGACGTTGTGTTGTGTTTGAATGTCTGATGTCTGAGGACTTTACAGGACCGATCTGAGGAAAAACAGCAGCATCTTTACTGCACACGGAAACCTTTTGAAATCTATCCATATTTGCTATAATTGCCATAAACGTCATTTTAGACATTTTAGAAAGGCTGCATCGCCGTACGATAAAACTATACACGCACACTACAGTTCAAAAGCTTGTGGTTGGTGAGATGTTTGTGTGTAAATAAGTCACTTTTGCTCAACACATTCGCATTTATTTTATCAAAAATACTGTAAAAATTGCTAAATATTATTACAATTTAATGCAACTACTTTCTATGTGAATATATAGTAAACTGTAATTCATATCCAGTGATCAAAGCTGAATTTCCAGCATCATTACTCCAGTCTTCAGAGTCACATGATCCTTCAGAAATCATTCTGATATGATGATTTGATGCTAAAGAAACATTTATGATTATTATCAGTGTTGAAAACAGTTGTGCTGCTTCAGATTTTTATGGAAATCATGATACATTTTATTTTTCAGGATTCTTTGATGAATAAAAGGTTCAAAAGAACAATTTATTTGAAATAATAAATCGCTGGGTCAAAGCTACCCAGTCGCTGGGTCAAAACTTCCCAATCGCTGGGTCAAAACTTCCCAATCGCTGGGTCAAAACTTCCCAATCGCTGGGTCAAAACTTCCCAATCGCTGGGTCAAAGCTACCCAATCGCTGGGTCAAAACTACCCAATCGCTGGGTCAAAACTACCCAATCGCTGGGTCAAAACTACCCAATCGCTGGGTCAAAGCCACCCAATCGCTGGGTCAAAACCAACCAATCGCTGGGTCAAAACTTCCCAATCGCTGAGTCAAAACCAACCAATTGCTGGGTCAAAACTACCCAATCGCTGGGTCAAAACTACCCAATCGCTGGGTCAAAACTACCCAATCGCTGGGTCAAAACTACCCAATCGCTGGGTCAAAACTACCTAATCGCTGGGTCAGAACCAACCAATCGCTGGGTTAAGAACAATCCAATCGCGGAGTAAAAACTTCCCAATCGCTGGGTCAAAACCAACCAATTGCTGGGTCAAAACTACCCAATCGCTGGGTCAAAACTACCCAATCGCTAGGTCAAAACTACCCAATCGCTAGGTCAAAACTACCCAATCGCTGGGTTAAGAACAATCCAATCGCTGAGTCAAAACTTCCCAATCGCTGGGTCAAAACTTCCCAATCGCTGGGTCAAAACCAACCAATCGCTGGGTCAAAACTACCCAATCGCTGGGTCAAAACTACCCAATCGCTGGGTCAAAACAACCCAATCGCTGGGTCAAAACAACCCAATCCCTGGGTCAAAACCAACCAATCGCTGGGTCAAAACTACCCAATCGCTGGGTCAAAACTACCCAATCGCTGGGTCAAAACAACCCAATCGCTGGGTCAAAACTACCCAATCCCTGGGTCAAAACCAACCAATCGCTGGGTCAAAACTACCTAATCGCTGGGTCAAAACTACCCAACTGAATTTAACCCAGCATTTTTTCGAGAGTAACATTATAAAATGTCAATTTTATTAACTTTACTGTCAATTTAACGCATCCTTGCAGAATGACAGTATTAAAATCATCTTACTGACCCCAAACTTTTGAACTGTAGTGTATATTTGGCCAATAGGTGACACCAGCTGAAAATGAAAGTCATTCATTTCGATGAAAGATGAAGAAAAACATTTTCACTGATGAATCATTCACAACAGAAGCAGAATTAAGACAGTAAATGAGGCACGTTTGACTAAGATTACAGTACAGTAGATATGAATGTTGCTTGATATCAGGCGATGTCAGACTTTTTCACTCTGAATGAAGTCGATAAATCACTTCCATTCACTGCACACAGCTGAAGTCACCGTCAGCAAACACAAACAGAAACTGCTGAATTCAGTGATTGAAACTCTTCCTGTCAAAGGTGAAGCAGAGCGTTTAATTCAGAGCTTCTGCCTCAAAACAATCTGTTGTTCCTCGCAGGACCTTGTGTTTTATGGCCGTTTGTCGGACAATCTTCTGATTTAGTGCGTTAAATAAATCCACGCCTGCCGCCAGACAACATAAAACCACAGCAAGCTTCAATACAGCTTAAGATGACATACGCGAGGATCCACATAAAGACGGATACCGCCCTAAACCTGAGCAACCCTCCTAAAACTGACAGAGAAATATACAAGTGGCGGCTTTCCGGCTCCCATTACATGCTTTCCTTTCTGTTTTTATTTATAGCCAACAAAGTGTTCTTCCAACCTCCAGCACACACAAAAAATTTCAGCTACAAGCAGAATCAATAAGCTTTGTTTGGTTAATTATACCCTGAACAGGCTGGAGCGCAGAGCAGCGCTGGATCGATGGAGCGACGCTCGCCATAAGTTCAGATTTGCATTATTTCATGTCACACAAGCACAGAATTCAGCTTCAGAGTTTATTCAGTGAAGCGGCGGGAAATATTAGAGGGAACTACATTTGGAACGATATTTAATAAATTGTTAATATTAAAAACAATACAGCTTTAGAAAAAAAGTGAATAAATTAATGAAAAAAATATATTATCAAAATATAAAAATAAAATGGAAATAAACAAACTGATCAATTTATTTATATAAACAAATTTATTTAATTTAATGGAAATAAATTTATATTTAATAATTAAATATAAAAGGTAAATAAATATAGAAGTAAATAAAACAATGTAAATGCAAGTACATAAAAAGGTAAATAAATATTAACAAATATGAAATGCCACTAAAATGCTGTTAGAAATTTAAATAACAATAATAAATAACAATAAACAAATGTTATAAATAGAAATATTAAATATTATACAAAAAATAATAAATTAAAATATATAAATGTAAATAAAGAAATAAAATAAAAAAATAAATATTATCTTACGGAATTAAATAAATATTACCTAATCTAAAATACAATTAAAATGTTATTAGAAATAAAGTCAAATAATTTAATGAATAAATAAAATATAAAAAATAAATAAATAAACGGATAAAAAATTATCTAAATATAAACAAAGTAAATTCAAGTAAATAAAAAGGTATAAAGAAACATAAGTAAATAAATATTATGAAATATAAAATTAAAAATATGATTAGAAATTATTTTATAAATAAATTAAAAAATACATTTAAATAACAATAATTAATACCAATAAAAAACAAAAATAAACTGATATAATAAACTGTAAATAACATAGATAAATATTATAATAAATAAAGAAATAAATAATGTCATATGGTAAATAAAAGTAAATAAATGACCATATAAACACAAGTAAAAATATTACCTAATCTACAATAAAATTAAATAAATATAAAAACAATTAAACATAAAATACTACAAAATATAAATGAATGAATAGCTAGACATTTCAATAAAGCTCAATATAAGCAGAACTTAATCCTCTTCAATCAGGGTGCAGTTTGCCAGGTCACTATGATGTCATGGCGTTGCTAGGCAGTTGCTAGGGTGTTCTGGGCCGTTAATAAGTGTTGCTGTGGCTAACAGGGAGTTCTTGAAGGATACTAAAGGTGTTGCTCTAGGGCATTCTGGATAATACACCAATATTACACTGAATTGAGACAAAGATGTGACGTGACTTCAGGAGATGCAGCCGTGTGAAACGGCACACGTTCACGGCTTTATGGAGTCATCTCTCCCGCTCTCTTTCCTTCATTACAGAACACCTTCAGGTCCGGCTGCGGGAATACAGAGGTGAACCGCGAGTCCTTGACCTGTGTAGTACAGCATCTCTTCTGCATTTGATTTGAGCGTTTTGCTGATGGAGGCATTCTCTGAAACCAGGTCCAGTATAGATCCGTGCCACGGGCGGACTGCAGGATTAATGCGGCGATATAAAACCACTTTGGGCGCCAGTGTCACAGTTCATTAACTGAAGGCTGACTGATACAACTACTGCTAGTGCCTCTTTTTTTACTTTTGTAGTCAAACTAGGCTTGCTGCAATAGTCGGTGTTCGGCCGCGACACCGGTTACATCACTTGCCCCCCCACTGTCGTTTTGATGTTATATATATATATATAAACATTTAGTTCAGACACTACAATTAAAAACTGAACAGCGGGAGCCGAACGAGAGTCGCAGGAGTCATTTATCATGAGTGTGAGGAGCTGACTGACAAGACGATGGCGGAGGATTTTTTGGATTTTTGCAATATTTTGGATTTAAACCCAGTGCTAATAGGGAACCTGCAAAGAATGTGTTTTTCTAGTTGTTGAATGCATCATCAAACTAGGCTTGCTGCAATAGTTGGTGTTGACGGCGTTCGGCACCGGTTAGATCACTTGCCCCCCACCGTCGTTTTGATGATATATATATATATATAAACATTTAGTTCAGTTAGACAACAGACACTACAATTAAAAACTGAACAGCGTGAACCGAACGAGAGTCGCAGGAGTCATTTATCACGAGTGTGAGGAGCTGACTGACAAGACGATGGCGGAGGATTTCCGCAATATTTTGGATTTAAACCCAGTGCTAATAGGGAACCTGCAAAGAATGTGTTTTTCTAGTTGTTGAGTTTTTATTAAGAATAATAACACACCGTTCAAACTATTGCCGCCCCCGATTTGACCCTTCACAAAGACCCGCCCCCTTTAGTTACTGTTGCTATGTCCGCTCTCACGCCACACATCATGTTCTCACGCTGTGAAAAATACATCCAGGAGCAAAGAGGACACTGACAACGTATGAAACAGTTTCATATTTAATTTTTTTTAAAGCAGTTTAATCAATAAATAGCGTCTAGTGTGTGTTTAACGTGTCGTGGAGCGATCATCTCTTCATACTAGTTCATTTATAGCATCAAATAAACACGAATGTTGTTTCAAGACGTGATTCAAGTTCACCAACGTTAATCTACTCACTCCTCTGACCGCTTTGACCGACAAAATGCCGGATTCGGGGTTATGATTGGTCAGATCGCCTGTCAATCAATCTGTTTGCGAAGGGCAATTGGTGTTAATTTAAGAGCAAAAGTAAAATCCACACAGGCATTCATAGTCTGCCGTGGAGCGTTTTCAGTTCAGTCATTAACGGAAGCCCAATTTCAATAGGAAGTAATTGAATGGCGTAGCACATTTTACTTTCACTTCCTCTTGAATTAGTGATTTAAAAGCGAGGTGCAAAAGAGGGTAACACCTCGTTTGGTGAGACCGGTGTTGTCACACGTCGATTAAAATTTTCTCACCGTCACAACAAGCTTCAATTCTTAAAGTGCCCCTATTATGGTTATTAAGGTTCCTAATTTTGTGTCTGAGGTCTCCTACAACAGATTTACACTTATCAAAAACACTTGAATTTTCTCATATCATCCATTACAGCATCAGCTATTTTCTCTCAGTGTCTGAAACGCTTCAATTCGTCTCTCTAAACCCCGCCTTTCTGAGAGCTGCTCTGCTCTGATTGGTCTGGTGTGGATATCCAAACGCTCATTATCATATATCTGAATTATTTTACCGTATCGATCTCTTTGGCAGCGGAAAACAGCGTCACAAAACGAACCAAACTCTTCCAGTCTCGGATACGACTACAGCGATTGAGGGCGGGGCAAAGAGACGCTGTTCGGCCAATGAAGAGCAGAGGCGGGCGTTATGCAAATGAGCTACAAACATACATAGGTTCAGCAGGAATGAGACTGAAGTTCAGAATCGATTCTTTAATTTGAGAGACATTTATCTGCACTTTGATCTTTGAAACTTTGCAGACATTTCCATTCATAAACTCTACATGAAAGAGAAAAAGTGTTAAACTTACGCTTGAGCCCAAAACACACTTTTTCTCTGCATCGTACAACATCGCAGCCAGCTAATGAATTAACAAATCACCGACATAAAGGAAAGTGTCTTGCTTTGCTAAATGAACGTTCATCTTAAATTGCGCCTCTACTTCTCACACGACAGTGTTTTTTTTGGTGTTTGTAAATTTCATGAGCACTAAAGGCAAAGGCTTGTTTTGCACTCATGTTTAAAGTGCCTCAATTATGCAAAAGCATCTCAAAAGCTTCAACTAAACTCTTCTCTGTTTGCAGGGTCCTGAGCGCCAATGAATTGAGGAAGGAGATTTGAAAAAGAGGGAGAATAATAGATTTGGGGAGCGGCGGTGACCCAGATACTGTCTCTCTTCAGGGACCGATGATTCAACAACATCCGGCAGCCCTTTACCTGCTGCGGTCAACATCCACAAACACATCTGAAGACAAACGCTTAACGAGATTAAGATCCGTCCAGCTACAGAGCATGAAATCAAGACTGAAATTTAGTGCAATTCATCAGTGCACATAAAATTAATAATGCACTCAAAAAAATATTTCTGTCTAAATTTCCATCCATTTGGATGACATAGTTTGAACATAAACAAACTAATAAACTTAATGTGATTCATATTTGTCAGTCATTCATAAATGAAATCGGTCAGATTTATGTAATAGTGAGAGATTAAATGTCTTTTATCTTCAGTTGATTTCATCAGTTGTAGTTCTTGTGTTTCTCTGTCCTTCAGTGATTCTGCTTGTTAACAGCAGGCGTTCATCATTAATGCTCAATCATCACTTCTTGTGTTTCTCTGTCCTTCAGTGATTCTGCTTGTTAACAGCAGGTGTTCATCATTAATGCTCAATCATCACTTCTTGTGTTTCTCTGTCCTTCAGTGATTCTGCTTGTTAACAGCAGGCGTTCATCATTAATGCTCAATCATCACTTCTTGTGTTTCTCTGTCCTTCAGTGATTCTGCTTGTTAACAGCAGGCGTTCATCATTAATGCTCAATCATCACTTCTTGTGTTTCTCTGTCCTTCAGTGATTCTGCTTGTTAACAGCAGGCGTTCATCATTAATGCTCAATCATCTCGTAATGATCTCATTAACTCTGACACTGCTTCAATGGTGCTTTAACTCAGTAGTGCGCACACACATGACCACTAAACAGTGTTCATTAACCTGTGAACTATTACATAAATCTGACCTATTTCATTTACGTGTGACTGACAAATATGAATCACATTAAGTTTATTAGTTTATGTTCAAACTATGTCATCCAAATGGATGGAAAATTGCTATGTAATTAAATGACATAAAACTTATGTTTAGACTGAAATATTTTTTTGAGTGTGTACTGAAATTTCAGCTACCGAATATTTGGTTCAGACCGGAAAAGTGCCGAAATGAAACATTTAATTGCCGCTTCTCCGAGCTTTTGGGTTGGATCAGTGTATATTTCGAGCACATTTTTAAAAATGACTAAACTAAATTGGCAACTAAAGAAACATACATAAAATAAAAACAAATATATAAACATTAATAAAGATTACTAATATAATTTATATATATATATATATATATATATATATATATATATATATATATATATATATATATATTAAATATCATATTAAATATGATTAAATTAGTAAATAAATAAATGAAAATATATAGGCAAATAAATAAACATATCGAAAATAAATAAGCATTACCAAATAATAATAAAAATAAAATACATTAAAATAAATTAAATTAAATTAAAATGTTATTAGTACACAGCGTGGATAAAATACAACAGGTAAACATGTCATTTGATCTCAAAAACTCAGAGAATCACTTCACTAAACTTCATTTGTAGCTCCTGCCATCCAATAGTCACAATACGATTTGATACTTTTGATATGAAACAAAGTCACCGCTTTCAAAAATTCAAAAATAAATGTTTTTTGTGGTTCTTTAAAGAATTAATTCTCTTCAGAATTAAAACTTCATGATAATTTACTCACCTCCATGTCTTCAGTGGAAAATAAATGAAGGTTTTTCAGGATATTTCTCCATATAATGGACTTCAATGGGGTTCAACAGGTCAGTTTCAGTGCAGCTTCAAAGACTCTACATGATCCCAGACGAGGAATAAGACTCTGATCTAGAGAAACCATCACACATTATATATATATATATATATATATATATAAAAAAAAACTTTTTAAGCACAAATGCTCGTCTTGCGCTGCTCTGATGATCCACACATGACGTAATCACGTTGGAAAGTAGGAGGAAGTACCGCGGTAGAGTGAAAAACTCCATCTCATTTTCTCCTCCAACTTCAAAATCATCCGACATCGTTGTTTTATATTTTTTTTTGTAAAGGCCGTTTGACTTAGTCTTCTCATGTTCACTTTGTAAACACTGAATCGGTACTTCCTATTACATCACGTGACCTTTCCAACATGATTACATAATGTGTAGCGCATCAGAGCAGTGCAAGACGAGCACAAAGTATATATATTTTTATAAAACGTGTGATGGTTTCTCTAGATCAGACTCTTATTCCTCGTCTGGGATCATGTAGAGTCTTTGAAGCTGCACTGAAACTGACCCGTTGAACCCCATTGAAGTCCACTATATGGAGAAAAATCCTGGAGTGTTTTCCTCTTCATTTCTTTTCCACTGAAGAAAGCAAGACATAAACATCTTAGATGACATGGAGGAGAGAAAATCATCAAGAAATTTGAATTCTGAAGTGAACTAATGCGTTAATGCGGCGTGAACCGATCTTCATCTTTACTACTAGTTACAGCACCAAATAAACCTGAACCAACATCAGAAAGAATGTGGAAAAGATACTGTACAACGAAATGAATCATGTCATCGATCAATCAGTGTTTCAACCACAGAAGATAAAGAAGCTTTTATCACAGAAAATCTATTCGACGTCCATAAACTCGTTAGTGTGCTATAAGATATAAGAATAAGAGGAGCATTTATGCACATTATTACATCCAGAAGAAAACCGTCCGACTGCCATTATGTGTTGGTTAAGGTGCACGGCTTTCTTGTGGATCAGTTACTCACTAATGACTAACCCAGGGTCGTTAGTGGAACAGTATTAGACCTGTGTGTGTAATAATGTGGAGCTCATCCACTGGAAAACTGCCTCACAGGGACATTAAACCAGTTGAATAATTACTCATTTAATTCTTCATCTTTTTTCCATTACAACTTTGCATCAACAAACTGGAACAGTATGCCGATGCAATATATTATTGAAATGACACGCTATCGCACACACAAGGAGGAATAAAAGCGACCCGTCGTGATTTATAGAGGAAAGAGGAGAAATATGAACCACAAACTTTAGCTCGTTATGAACATGCAAACTTATAATTAATCCATCGGACGTGTCAGAGGATGTCCCTGGTGTGCACATGTTTCCTTAAAAACATGAGCATTTCAATTTTTTAAAAGAGCAGAACAGAACTAAACTGTGTGAAATTCCCAGTTATTATCATTAAGTAAAACTTAAAAAAAAAAAAAAAAAAAAAAAGTTACTTTAATAAAATTAAAATAAAATAAATGACCAAAAAAGTATATAATACCAATAAACAATTACTGAATTACTAAAATAGAAGAAAAAAAAATTATACAAAATATTATATATATATATATATATATATATATATATATATATATATATATATATATATAATATTTTGTATAATTTTTTTTCTTCTATTTTAATATAAATAGAAATATTTTGATATAATACCAATAAACAATTACTGAATTACTAAAATAGAAGAAAAAAAATTATACAAAATATTATATATATATATATATATATATATATATAATATTTTGTATAATTTTTTTTCTTCTATTTTAATATAAATAGAAATATTTTGATATAATACCAATAAACAATTACTGAATTACTAAAATAGAAGAAAAAAAAATTATACAAAATATTATATATATATATATATATATATATAATAATTTTGTATAATTTTTTTTCTTCTATTTTAATATAAATAGAAATATTTTGATATAATACCAATAAACAATTACTGAATTACTAAAATAGAAGAAAAAAAATTATACAAAATATTATATATATATATATATATATATATATATATATATATATATATATATGTATATATAATATTTTGTATAATTTTTTCTTCTATTTTAATATAAATAGAAATATTTTGATATAATACCAATAAACAATTACTGAATTACTAAAATAGAAGAAAAAAAATTATACAAAATATTATATATATATATATATATATATATATATATATATATATATATATATATATATATATATATATATATATAATGCTATTATAAACTATACAAGAATTTTAATGACACTAAAATGTCGAGCACAAATGCTGCAGGCCTGAAAGCGAATGAATTATTAATTACCGAATCCTGGAACGACACAATCCACCTGTCCCTCCCTCCGAAATGAAATTAGACAAATCAAATTGTACATTTTCATATAAATTAGCGGCCGGCTGTCGAGGGTCTGTCTCGCCTGTTGGTTTCTCTCAGAGACCGTGGAAGTTGGCAGCGCGGCGACATTTCCAGTTTGATATAAATAGGCCCATAAATCTGGAAGTGGCTCAGATCTGGCACGGGCAAGAGGGGATTTCTAAATTACAATCCGCTGGTCTGATGCCAGACTCATCAGTCAATATGGGCCGCAGCCGGTCTGTGCCAAACGCAGCGTCTCTGACTGCACTCAAACGGCACTTCCTGCCATCGCCGGCGGGGAAGATCCTCGTCTTTAAGAGGACTCGTTTGACTCCAGCGTGATCGTGAATTCTAATGTGAGCGCATGAAATATTCATATGAAAAACTCCAGATAACTGGCTTCTGTCTTCACTTCGTAACGTCTAAACGCATTTAATTAAAATGAATTCACAAGCCAGACCGCAGCACACTTATGTCCCCTCTCGCTCTTTTCTTGACAACGCTGGATCTGGAAGAAGAAATGATTCGCTGCTCGTAACCTATTGGCATGTGATATTTGGTGTGCGGCGGAGCAGCAAAATCAATGTTTGATCAAATCGGTTTGCATTTGCAAATGTCACGGACAGCCAGGTCAAGGCCACCAGCAGGTTAAAGGTCAGCGGCTGTTTTTAGCTTAAAAAAATAAAAAATAAAGTCCCAGTGACGCACATTGAAGTGTGGGACCTGAAGCTAAAACCATCGATTTTTGAAACCTTACTTCAAATCAAATGAATGAAAATAGAAACAGAATAAAACATTTAAAAAGATGTATTAAAAGATCATTTTTTTAAAAAAATGACAAGATTAAAAATAAAATAGAAAAATAATAACTTATTCAAAATATTATTATTATTATTATTATTATTATTATTATATACGATTATAATATCTTAATAATACTAAAATAACACTGACGAGTAACTAAAACTGAAAACAAATTAATAAAAAAACATTTAAAAATTGACAAAAAAAGCAACAAAATTGCCTAAGTTAAAAAGAAAATATAAATGAATTAAAAATATTAATAAAAACTATAATAATATCTCGATGATACTAAAATAAAACTGGCCAGTAAAATAATTTAAACTGAATTTAAAAAAAAAAAACATAAATAAATATATATAATTATAATTTTACTTTTTATGAAAAGATGTATTAAAAGATAATTTTAAAAAATGACAAGATTAAAAAGAAAATAGAAAAATAATAACGAATTCAAAATATTATTATTATATACGATTATAATATCTTAATAATACTAAAATAACACTGACGAGTAACTAAAACTGAAAACAAATTAATAAAAAAACATTTAAAAATTGACAAAAAAAGCAACAAAATTGCCTAAGTTAAAAAGAAAATATAAATGAATTAAAAATATTAATAAAAACTATAATAATATCTCGATGATACTAAAATAAAACTGGCCAGTAAAATAATTAAAACTGAATCTTTTTAAAAAAAAAAATACATAAATAAATATATATAATTATAATTTTACTTTTTATGAAAAGATGTATTAAAAGATCATTTTAAAAAATGGCAAGATTAAAAAGAAAATAGAAAAATAATAACTAATTCAAAATATTATTATATATACGATTATAATATCTTAATAATACTAAAATAACACTGACGAGTAACTAAAACTGAAAAAAAATTAATAAAAAGACAACAAAATTACCTAAGTTAAAAAGAAAATAAAAAACTATAATAATATCTCGATGATACTAAAATAAAAATGGCCAGTAAATAATTAAAACTGAATTTTTAAAAAAAAACAACAACAAAAAAAACCCAACAAATTACCCAAATTAAAATAAAAAATAATTCAAAATATATATGTAAACTATAATATCTTAACTGGCCAGTAAAATAACAAACTGAAAAATAAATTCATAAAAATTATATTTAAAATTTACGATGAAAACATATAAACTAATTAAAGCTATTAATTAAAAAAATGATACTCGATGATACTAAATTAAAACTGAAAAAAAAACCTTAATAAAAAAAGATGTTTTTAATATAATATAATACTATTAATAACAAGAAAAATTTAAAATGAAAAAAAATTCAAAATATTAATAAAAACTATAATAATATCTCAATAATATCAAAATAACACTGGCTAGTAAAATAACCTAAACTGAAATAAGGGTTAATAAAATTACCAAAATTAAATAATATAAAAAAGAACTAATTCAAAACATTCATAAAAACTAAAATGATATTTCAATCGTACTAAAAATAACAATCAGCACGCCTCAACATGTTCAAAAACACACGCTCCAGTCTCTCCAGGTCCTCAAACTTCAGATCTGAGAGTCTCTCCACGTTCATTCAGCTCCGAACTCTCACTGGACCACAACTACGACTCATTATTTCCCGGACAAAAACCTGAGATAGCACTGACACATTAATGAAGGATAACTGAGCTATGAAAGAGAAGCAATATCATTTTCCTCCGGGATGTATCTGGCAAGAAAATAAATGTCATGTAAATTTATCAGCGTCAATCCTCTTTCCCACCCTGAGCGGCAGCTCTTTTCACGGCTGTAATACAGCGGCGTGGTGATGGTGAATCATGACAGTCATGGATTACTCCAGTCTTGAGCGGATGACGGATGATGTGCTGGTCCGGTCGAAGCTCCGTTCTGGAGACCTGCGAAGAAACGCACTTTATCCAGACGTATGTGTATCGCACAGACTGAGAGAGAGAAGAGCTGCTGAAGCCCTGCTGACGCTGACCGGTGTAAAACACACACACTTTACACACAGAGAGAGAGAGAGTCGTGAATTTAAACACATCACGTTCAATCTCGTGAAAACATGTGCAGGTCACATGATCGATAATGACGGATCGAAGTTGATCCGTGATCCATACCGGCCTTGATGAGATATACCGACCTTTGAAAAAGTTCAACCGCGTGAACAGTTGAGTTTTACTGAACCTTCGCTGGTCTTTCATAATGTTGGAACTTTATCAGCGAGGCTTCGAGTTTTTGTTGAGGTATCAGAGCAATTAAAGCCATAGATGGAAATCAAAGTTACATTTGGATGGATGGATGGATTGATGGTTGGTGGGATGGATGTAAAGAGGATTGAATGGATGGATGATGACTGGATGAAAGGAAGGATGGATGGATGGATGGATGGATGGATGGATGGATGGATGGATGGATGGATGGATGGAAAGAAGGATGGATGGACGGACGGATGATGGCTGGATGAAAGGAAGGATGGATGGATGGATTGATGGTTGGTGGGATGGATGTAAAGAGGATTGAATGGACGGATGATGGCTGGATGAAAGGAAGGATGGATGGATGGATGTAAAGAGGGATGGATAGGTGAATGATGGATGGATGAAAGGAAGGATGGATGGATTGATGTATGGAAAGAAGGATGGATGATGGATTGATGGTTGGTGGGATGGATGTAAAGAGGATTGAATGGACGGATGATGGCTGGATGAAAGGAAGGATAGATGGATGGATGGAAAGAAGGATGGATGGACGGATGATGGCTGGATGAAAGGAAGGATGGATGGATGGATGGATGTAAAGAGGGATGGATAGGTGGATGATGGATGGATGAAAGGAAGGATGGATGGAAAGAAGGATGGATGGATGGATAGATGGATTGATGTATGGAAAGAAGGATGGATGATGGATTGATGGTTGGTGGGATGGATGTAAAGAGGATTGAATGGACGGATGATGGCTGGATGAAAGGAAGGATAGATGGAAAGAAGGATGGATGGATGGATAGATGGATTGATGTATGGAAAGAAGGATGGATGATGGATTGATGGTTGGTGGGATGGATGTAAAGAGGATTGAATGGACGGATGATGGCTGGATGAAAGGAAGGATAGATGGATGGATGGAAAGAAGGATGGATGGACGGATGATGGCTGGATGAAAGGAAGGATGGATGGATGGATTGATGGATGGAAAGAAGGATGGATGGATGAAAAGATGGTTGGTGGGATGGATGGGAAGAAGGATGGATGGATGAATGATGGATAGATGAAAGGATGGATGGATGGATGGAAAGAAGGATGGATGGTTGTTGGGATGGATGTAAAGAGGGATGGATGGGTGGATGATGGATGGACGAAAGGAAGGATGGATGGAAAGAAGGATGGATGGATGGATGGATTGATTGATGGAAAGAAGGATGGATGGATGAAAGGATGGTTGGTGGGATGGATGGAAAGAAGGATGGATGGACGGATGATGGATAGATGAAAGGAAGGATGGATGGATGGATGGATGGATGGTTTATATGGATGGATTATGAAAAGATGGAAGGATGGCTAGATGGAAAGAAGGATGGATGGATGGATGATGGATGGATGAATAGAAAGATGGATGAAAAGAAAGATGGATGGATTGATGGATGAAAAGAAGCATGGATGGATGGATGGTCTGCCTCATTGTTCTGGTGTAACAAACTGTCCTTCTGAAGCAAACCTCCATCCCTCGAATCATTCATCAGCAGTGAATTTCCACATGTAATGTCTGACCCACATCAGTTTCAGCCGCTCCTCCACCGTGGTTTTCACCGTCTGAAGCTCTCGCGCACACAAAGGCCCGTCTCTGTTCCACACTCTTTTGAGGCTCTTACAAACGTCAAACAAAACAACAGCCTTCATCTGAAGGCCAGCCGAGTGCTCTCGTGTCACTCGTCGTCACACACATCCTGACGCTGAAGAGCAGCGACCTTGAGCGCAAACCTCCGCCGGAGCCGCACAAACAGCATTAAACAGCATTTTAGAAAGAAACACGGGCTCGCTCGCACGCCCATGAAATATTGATACTCTCTGATACACGTAAAAATCCTGCACCTCCACGAGTGTCTCCACTTGATGAATTATTTGTAGCAACATCAAGGTCTGTTCCTGCGCGTGTAACAGATTTCACTGGCCGCTGGACGGCTTTACATGCGTTTGAGAGCGTCCATCACTCAACATCCTGCGCTTTATCACAGAACAGCCCGTTTTGTACACATTGACACACTGTAAAATAAAATGAAAATCAAACTAAATATATAAACTAAAAAATTTTAATACATTAAAATCTAAATCGAAAATAAAATGAATTCAAATGAAAATTAACACAATATATAAACTACATTGTTTTAATAAATTAAAATTTGAATCAAAAATAAAATTAATTAGTTTTATTTATTTATTAAGTAATTAATACAAGTGATTATTATATTGAGATTGTGAATATTAGTAAATAAGGCCATCCTACAGACAAAAAGTTGTCAAATGAGTAAATTAATGTACATTTTATGTAAAGATTTGAAAATGCAAAATTCATATTTGAATGAAAATGAACTTAAAATGTGATTCAAAAAAATAAATTATTTAATTAATAAGTTAAAATATAAAAAGAAGAGTAGAATTACAAATGAGTTGTATTTATTAGTTAATGAATATAACGAATTATTATTTGATCATTTTGAATATTTTATTGTGATTGGTCAATAAGGCCAATAAGGGTTAGTCAAAAATGAATTAATAAAAAAAATATTAATCTTATTTATTTAAAACATATATATATATGTGTGTGTGTGTGTGTGTGTGTGTGTGTGTGTGTGTGTGTGGTGTGTGTGTGTGTGTGTGTGTGTGTGTGTGTGTGTGTGTGTGTGTGTGTAAATTTATGAACAATAAAACTAATCAATTAAATATTATAATATATATATATATATATATATATTTATATAAATTATGAAACATTTTAAATGTTTAAAATTCATGAAATTATAACTAAAATTATTAATCTGCTTTAATAAAAAATAAAAATTTAATTAATTAAATTAAATTAAAAATTCGAATGAAAAGTAAAAATACTAATTCATTTTATTAATTAATTAATTAATTAATAACTAATTATTATATGGAAATATAATAATGAATATTTTATTGTAATAATTTAAGAACAATAAAACAAATCAATTAAATATTATAATATATATATATATGTATATATAAATTACGAAACATTTTAAATGTTTAAAATTTATGAAATTATAACTAAAATTATTATTCTGCTTTAATAAAAACTAAAATTGTAATTAATTAATTAATTAATTAATTAATAATTATTATATGGAAATATAACAATGACAATTTTACTGTAATAACTTATGAACAATAAAACAAATCAATTAAATATTATAATGTATATATATATATATATATGTATATATAAATTACGAAACATTTTAAATGTTTAAAATTCATGAAATTATAACTAAAATTATTATTCTGCTTTAATAAAAACTAAAAATGTAATTAATTAATTAATTAATTAATGAATAACTAATTATTATATGGAAATATAATAATGACAATTTTACTGTAATAATTTATGAACAATAAAACAAATCAATTAAATATTATAATATATATATATGTATATATAAATTACGAAACATTTTAAATGTTTAAAATTCATGAAATTATAACTAAAATTATTATTCTGCTTTAATAAAAACTAAAAATGTAATTAATTAATTAATTAATTAATTAATTAATAACTAATTATTATATGGAAATATAATAATGAATATTTTATTGTAATAATTTATGAACAATAAAACGAATCAATTAAATATTATAATATATATATATATATATACAGTACTGTGCAAAAGTTTTAGGCAGGTGTGAAAAAATGCTGTAAAGTAAGAATGCTTTCAAAAATAAACTTGGTAATAGATTATATTTATCAATTAACAAAATGCAAAGTGAGTGAACAGAAGAAAAATCTAAATCAAATCCATATTTGGTGTGACCATCCTTTACCTTCAAAACAGCATCAATTCTTCAAGGTACACTTGCACAAAGTCAGGGATTTTGTAGGCATATAGTTAGGTGTATGATTAAACAATTATACCAAACAGGTGCTAATGATCATCAATTCAATATGTAGGTTGAAACACAATCATTAACTGAAACAGAAACAGCTGTGTAGGAGGAATAAAACTGGGTGAGGAACAGCCAAACTCAGCTAACAAGGTGAGGTTGCTGAAGACAGTTTACTGTCAAAAGTCATACACCATGGCAAGACTGAGCACAGCAACAAGACACAAGGTAGTTATACTGCATCAGCAAGGTCTCTCCCAGGCAGAAATTTCAAGGCAGACAGGGGTTTCCAGATGTGCTGTCCAAGCTCTTTTGAAGAAGCACAAAGAAACAGGCAACGTTGAGGACCGTAGACGCAGTGGTCGGCCAAGGAAACTTACTGCAGCAGATGAAAGACACATCATGCTTACTTCCCTTCGCAATCGGAAGATGTCGAGCAGTGCCATTAGCTCACAATTGGCAGAAAACAGTGGGACCCTGGTACACCCATCTACTGTCCGGAGAAGTCTGGTCAGAAGTGGCCTTCATGGAAGACTTGCGGCCAAAAAGCCATACCTCCGACGTGGAAACAAGGCCAAGCGACTCAACTATGCACGAAAACACAGGAACTGGGGTGCAGAAAAATGGCAGCAGGTGCTCTGGACTGATGAGTCAAAATTTGAAATATTTGGCTGTAGCAGAAGGCAGTTTGTTCGCCGAAGGGCTGGAGAGCGGTACACGAATGAGTGTCTGCAGGCAACAGTGAAGCATGGTGGAGGTTCCTTGCAAGTTTGGGGCTGCATTTCTGCAAATGGAGTTGGGGATTTGGTCAGAATTAATGGTATCCTCAATGCTGAGAAGTACAGGCAGATACTTATCCATCATGCAATACCATCAGGGAGGCATCCGATTGGCCCCAAATTTATTCTGCAGCATGACAACGACCCCAAACATACAGCGAAAGTCATTAAGAACTATCTTCAGTGTAAAGAAGAACAAGGAGTCCTGGAAGTGATGGTATGGCCCCCACAGAGCCCTGATCTCAACATCATCGAGTCTGTCTGGGATTACATGAAGAGAGAGAAGCAACTGAGGCTGCCTAAATCCACAGAGGAACTGTGGTTAGTTCTCCAAGATGTTTGGGCCAACCTACCTGCCGAGTTCCTTCAAAAACTGTGTGCAAGTGTACCTAGAAGAATTGATGCTGTTTTGAAGTCAAAGGGTGGTCACACCAAATATTGATTTGATGTAGATTTTTCTTCTGTTCACTCACTTTGCATTTTGTTAATTGATAAATATAAACCATTAACATGTCTATTTTTGAAAGCATTCTTACTTTACAGCATTTTTTCACACCTGCCTAAAACTTTTGCACAGTACTGTATATATATATATATATATATATATATATATATATATATATATATATATCCTGAATGACTCTTTTGCTGCACTATGATCACCAACGAATCCGAGTCTGACATTTGATCCAAACCACAGCGTCCAGATGTGTTATTAGGTTTGACTTTACACCGCAAGGCTCGTCGATTCTGGTAAACCGAAGTGGACCAGACACCTGAGAGAGCGTCGTGTCAAGTCCGCCTGATGTCACAGTCAGAGCAAACACTCGCATCTGTCAGGAAAGACCTGCATCTGTCCGTCATCGCAACCGCGTGCAACCAAACAGATGATTCACAGCGATTCCGAACCTGCTAACTGTACCGAACACAGTTACCTAACGCAGAATGGCTGATGTGCCAAAGAACTGGAAATATAGGTCAAATACACATCGAAGACACCAATCACAGACCTCAAAAGGCATGATTGACAGGTCAGCTATCCAATCAGATGGCTCCACCACTTTTGACGGAGAACTAAAGCACATTCAATAAGCGCCCAGGAGTAAATCAGCTTAGCAAATGCGGGAATGTTTTGAACCTTTTAATAATTACTTAAATGGACGCGACTGTGTGTTTGTGTAAGACCGTGTGACCTTGCAACGTCCATCTCGCTTTTGTGGTTTACAGATCATTAACTAAATGTACAATGGCCCTCTGCATTGAATGGCCATTACTTAATGCTTTCAGGTAATGAAAATAATGGCATGTTGCATGTGAATGCCGGGCCCCGTGGAGCACTATGGTGAATAACATTAAACACAGACTCAACAAGAGTCCTGCAGCTCAGAAACACTAGATTTTCTGAGGAATATCCAAGCAGAAGTCGCTTCTGCAAAAGTTGCCGTGTTGATGCTGTGGGTGGTTGTTGATGAAGCCAAGTCAAAAGTCTCAAAACTATGGCAAGCCGGCTTGACTTTTATTCATTTTCAGGATATGAACTTTCACTAGTTAAAATGTTAATTCTTGATATCGGGAATTAGATTTCCACTAGTAACAATGGCAATTTTTGATATCAAGCATAATATTTCCACTAGTAACAAAGTTCATTCTTGATATCAACAATTGCATTTTCACTAGTGAAATCTCGCCAAAGGCTGCCATTCAAATTCAATTGTTGATATCAAGAATTCATTCCTGACTAGTTGAAATTCCAGTTTCACATGTCAGGAATACAATTCTTATTAATTGATATCAACAATTACATTGTTACTAGTGCAAATGTCTGTTCTTGATATCAACAACTGAATTGCTACAAGTAAAAATATTCCTTTCTGATATCTGAAATGAATTCCTGATATCAAGATAATTTCTGATATCTAAAACAGCTTTCTTACTAGTAACAACCACATTCATGATATCAGAAATGAACATTTTTACTAGTAGCAATTCAATTGTTGATATCAAGAATAGACATTTGCGCTAGTAACAATGTAATTCTTGATATCAGAAATGTGCATTGTTACTAGTAAGAATTGTATTCCTGATATCAACAATTGAATTTGAGCCTATGGCGAGATTTCACTAGTAAAAATACAATTGTTGATATCAAGAATGAACTTTGTTACTAGTGGAAATCTAATTCCTGATATCAAGAATGATAGTTTTTACTAGTGAAAATGTCATTGTTGATATCACAAGTTCATATCCTGAAAATGAATAAAAGTCAAAACGGCTTGCCATACAAAACTACATTCTTGCAAGAACATTTAGCAGCGTTTGCTGATGAACAGAATGAGAAATCAACACATCCGTTTGTTCTGCTCGTGCGAGCCAGGAGAAACACATCGCATTTCTGTCGCCAGTGAGAACCTGATAAAACTCTCGGATTGTGATTATTAGAATTGTGAAATATAGATGATTCTGTACGGGTCTTTACTGAAACAACACCCGAAATCATCATTTATTTACCCTCGTGTTGTTTCAAAGGCTCGTTCATATGAGATTAGTTTTGTGCCAATAAGAACGAACGTAACTTTTTAAGAAACAAACGAAAAAATGAATTGAAACTGAAAAAAAAAAAATTAAATTGCAACCAAAATGTTTTGACTTCGTTTTTAATACACTGCATGTTTTGCTAATTGTTTTCTCCATTTTCGTTCGATGATTTGTACTTACAGATGCGTTTCCAGAGTTTTCATTTACGCTTTCTGAAATTTTCCTTTACGATCCCAAAGTTTGCGTTCGATATTCTGTCACAATTCTCTCGCGGGGGCGGGGCTAGCAGTGGCGTGTTCTTATTGGCTACTGAGTTTCTGATTGGCAGGTTCCGTGACCAGTAAGGGAAGACGTCATGTCAGTGTTGTGTTGACATCTTCACACGTGCGGATGTGATGGACTGTAATGGCTTCCTATTTCATTTTAGTGATATAAAGATATTAGTTTAGTTTTTGAATTATATCTGCTGCTAGTACTTTGTCGACAAAAGCTTTTAGAAGCCCGAGAGATCAAACGCGAGAGAAAATGAAAGTCTTGAGGTTTGATTGTACATTAAAGTACTGTTAAACGTAATACTGAAAATATTGCATAATGTCCAATGTTTTCGGAGAGTATTTGTTTATTCTTGATGGTTCTTTATTGTTGGGTCTGATTAGGTTGTGCTTTAAAGAGAATAATGTAAATGTAAGTGTAAGGTTGGAAACCCTGGCCATCACGCTGAACATTATTAGAAATACGCATTTACACAATCACAATTAATCACTTAAATCTGAAGAATTCAAACTAAATATGAATAATTACAATCGTGGCTTGCTGTCAAACGGTATAATCCTCAAAGGCCATCTCAGTAAATATTCTTTTAAAATTGGAAATCCTTTTTTAATAATAATCAACAGTTTCAATTGTGACTTTTATAAAAAAAAAAAAACAGTTGAATAAATGTAAATTAAAATATCGATCAATATAAATAAATTTAACATTCTTTATTGTCACTACAGCATATACACAAGTATCAAAGTGAAAGTGTTGAATGCAATCATGTTGTGATGGGAAAGACCAGAATCCACAAAACACTAAAATATTCAAGTAATGCACAGTATTGTCATGATATACATGACCTTAAAAAATACACAAGTACATATATAGAAAACATGTGAAAACTTAATTTATATTTTAAATGAAACAATGATCCTTTGAACAGTTCCTGTTACAGTACAAAGTGACAAAACAGTGACTGGGTGGGTACAAAGTCGCTCAGAATGACTCGTTCTACCATGTTGTACGAATGCTGTGCGCGTGTGCGATACACAGTCCTTTATACAAATGAAAAACACGTAGGCCAATTTCTTTCCAATTTTTCATGGACCCAGTGAGTTTTGTTCTGTTCGGACTCCGTTTAACCTCATTGGCCGATGGTGGACATGTTTTTTGAAATATGTCCTCAAAGACGGACGAAGATGCTGCATGCCAATTTTCAAATCGGTGAAGCCATTTGAAGGTTTTTTTTTCTGTTATAGCGCCACCAAGTGGCCAGTCTCTGCGTCCTTTTGCAAGCAACCACAGAATGAGCTCTTACATACGTGTGCCAAATTTGGTGAAAATATCTCATTCCGTTCACGAGTTATAGCCATTTTAGTAAAAGTGGCTCCACCCACTTCAAACGTTTTGGCGCCCCTTAATCAGAATTTCAATTTTTTTTGTTCAGTATTGACAAACAGACTCCAGAGAATCTCATTGCACTGGTTTGATTCCAATCGGGTCAACAAAAAAAAAACCTAGGACTAGTTCGCCAAAGTTGGTTTTTAAAATAATCTCCGATATTTAACGAACGATTTGATGGACAGCGGCGGTCGTGGAGGCAAAGTCGCTCAGAATGACTCGTTCTACCATGTTGCACGAATGCTGTGCGCGTGTGCGATACACAGTCCTTTATACAAATGAAAAACACGTAGGCCAATTTCTTTCCAATTTTTCATGGACCCAGTGAGTTTTGTTCTGTTCGGACTCCGTTTAACCTCATTGGCCGATGGTGGACATGTTTTTTGAAATATGTCCTCAAAGACAGTCATGGCACCTCGGACGAAGATGCTGCATGCCAATTTTCAAGTCGATCGGACTAACGGTGAAGCCATTTTCAGGTTCTTTTTCTGTTATAGCGCCATCAAGTGGCCAGTCGCTGCGTCCTTTTGCACGCAACCACAGAATGAGCTCTCACATACGTGTGCCAAACTTGGTGAAAATATCTCATTCCGTTCACGAGTTATAGCCATTTTAGTAAAAGTGGCTCCACCCACTTCAAACGTTTTGGCGCCCCTTAATCAGAATTTCAATTTTTTTGTTAATTATTGACAAACAGACTCCAGAGAATCTCACTGCACTGGTTTTATTCCAATCGGGTCAAAAAAAAAAAAAAATAGTTTGCATAATATTTCATAACATTTCACAGTATTTTTGATTATTTTAAACATTTTAAAAACTTTTGAACCGTAGTGTATTATTACAGACGCGTATATAGTTTTTGCTCGGCATATTTCTATGGCATTGCTGTAAAACAGTAAAAGGTGATGAAGTGGATTTACTTATTTTAGAGTCAACGAACATTATCATGATCACGGTAATGTTTAAAGCAGAAGTGTCTCGTTAAGCCGCGGAGATATTACAACAAGCAGTTCATTCGTAAATTCGTAAGAGCTTACTTTCACGTTGTGGAAATACAAACCGGAAAACAGAACTCAACGAGAACGGCGCTGAAAAGGGGCGGGGCTTCAGAAGGTCTACAGGACCGGATTTATTTCACACGGATCATTGACGGTTTCATGTCATTAACAGAAGCGGAAGCTGCATTACCTGAGCAGGTAAAGATACTGATCCACGGTCAGCTGCAGATTTCTCTCACATGCTGAACACACACGCTGGTGTGATGAGATTTGATGTGGCGTTCAGTTGGAACATTACCACCTGCTGAGGGGAGGCTGGGCCGCTTTGAGAGAGGAGAATAATTCATGACACTCAAAAAAAAAAAAAAGTGTCTCATATTCATGCCGTCGCACATGCCAACTGGGCTGCAGACACAGAAACCCTCTCAGTCGAGGACACGCAAATTGTCGTGAAAATTCACTGGTAAAACAATTACTATATTTAAAAATATATATTTGTATAGTGCTTGTCAATTTGTTTCATGAGAATACTTTAAACACTTTAGAAAAGCCAACAATGGAGTAGTGTTATCATTAACTAACAATCGTATTGGATCAATGAAAAGCCATCTCTATTTCTTCAAATCTCCATCTTGCTCACGCCCTCTACTCCCCATCATGAGTGGACACACCCCCTACTGCTGATTGGCTCACTCCCTCACCTCCCCAATTATGAGTGGACACACCTCCTACTGCTGATTGGCTCACTCTCTCTCTTCCCCCAGCGTGCATGGACACGCCCCTACATTGGATTGGCTCACTCTCTCCCCTCCCCAATTATAAGTGGACACACCCCCTACTGCTGATTGGCTCACTCTCTCTCCTCCCCTATTGTGAGTGAACACGCCCCTTACTGCTGATTGGTTCACTCTGTCTCCTCCCCAATTATGAGTGGACACGCCCCCTACTGCTGATTGGCTCACTCTGTCTCCTCCCCAATTATGAGTGGACACGCCCCCT
Source organism: Opsariichthys bidens (assembly GCA_037194245.1). NCBI lineage: Eukaryota > Metazoa > Chordata > Actinopteri > Cypriniformes > Xenocyprididae > Opsariichthys > Opsariichthys bidens. The sequence continues at coordinate 33,041,056 of CM074278.1, forward strand.
ACTGCTGATTGGCTCACTCTGTCTCCTCCCCAATTATAAGTGGACACGCCCCCTACATTGGATTGGCTCACTTTCTCTCCTCCCCCATTGTGAGTGAACACGCCCCTTACTGCTGATTGGCTCACTCTGTCTCCTCCCCAATTATAAGTGGACACGCCCCCTACATTGGATTGGCTCACTTTCTCCCCTCCCCCATTGTGAGTGAACACGCCCCTTACTGCTGATTGGCTCACTCTGTCTCCTCCCCCATCATGAGTGGACACGCCCCCTACTGCTGATTGGCTCACTCTCCTCCCCAATTATGAGTGGACACCCCCAATACTGATTGGCTCACTCTCTCTCCTCCCCGATTATGAGTGGACACACCCCCTACCGCTGATTGGCTTTCTCTCTCTCTCTCCTCCCCAATTATGAGTGGACACACCCCCTAATACTGATTGGCTCACTCTCTCTCCTCCCCAATTATGAGTGGACACGCCCTCTACTGCTGATTGGCTCACTCTCTCTCCTCCCCCATTATGAATGGACACGCCCCCTACTGCTGATTGGCTGTTGTGCTGCTCGGTCCCATCCACTTTCAACAACGTTTCTCAGAAATCACTCAATGCATCTTTAATTTAACACTGCAATATGGAAAGTTTTTACATTATCTACCAGCAAGTGCTAACTGGACAGCGCTAACTAAATGCTGAATGTGTGCAATGCACAAAACACCCAGCCAAACATGTCTACATCTATCCGTAAAATCTATAATGTTATCTTGTCTGTTCTACATTCCCCACCCACCCCATCTGAGAAGTTGATCAGCATCACTCCACTTCACACAGTAGAAAGAATGAGTCATCAGCTGTTCCCGAACTACAGGAAGCCAAATAATGCAGGATGAAACTTTGCTACTCAACAGGTTCACAAAAACACGTTCACACTGACTGCGATCTGCATTCATGCTTCTGCACGGACGCTTAAAGGATTCCGTCGGGCGCGTCACATATAGAACCTTTTAGGGGTTTCATCGTGTGGTCATTTTATGGATTTGGTTTTAATTCATTCATTTTATTTTAATGAATTAAGCAGCTCATAAACATTCTATATCTGTAACGATCATCACCTTGGACTTTTTTGTCAAGTTGTGCTTGATTGATTGTATTATCACAAATTACAATCACAATTATTATAGTTTTCAGAACTATAAATGTGATTATAAAATGTGAGGCATAAATGTATTAAGACATTATAAACTTTAAATCATGCTCCTTAAATCATAATTATGACATACGTTTACATGATGACATACAAACTCATAATTATGAGATGAAAAGTTTCATTTGATTTTATTAATTTATCATTTATTTGATTAAAAGATTAAATTAAATCATAATAATGACATACGTTTAAATGATGACATACAAACTCATAATTATGAGATGAAAGGTTTAAAATATTCCTTTAAAGACAAAGTTGAAGTTATGCGATTTAAAAGTCAAAATTTGCAGTTTTAATTTCAAATTATAAGTGATAATTATGAGAAATAATGACGTCAAAATGATGAATAATTTCGACTTTTGTCATAATTTTCGGCTTAGTATGTGACCATTTTTACATTTTATGTCATATTTATGTCTATTAAAGTCATAATTATCATAATTTTCGGCTTAGTTTGTAACCATTTTTACATTTTATGTCATATTTATGTCTATTAAAGTCATAATTATCATAATTTTCGGCTTAGTTTGTAACCATTTTTACATTTTATGTCATATTTATGTCTATTAAAGTCATAATTTTGTCATAATTATCATCATTTTCGGCTTAGTTTGTAACCATTTTTACATTTTATGTCATATTTATGTCTATTAAAGTCATAATTATCATAATTTTCGGCTTAGTTTGTAACCATTTTTACATTTTATGTCATATTTATGTCTATTAAAGTCATAATTATCATAATTTTCGGCTTAGTTTGTAACCATTTTTACATTTTATGTCATATTTATGTCTATTAAAGTCATAATTTTGTCATAATTATCATCATTTTCGGCTTAGTATGTAACCATTTTTACATTTTATGTCATATTTATGTCTATTAAAGTCATAATTATCATAATTTTCGGCTTAGTTTGTAACCATTTTTACATTTTATGTCATATTTATGTCTATTAAAGTCATAATTATCATAATTTTCGGCTTAGTTTGTAACCATTTTTACATTTTATGTCATATTTATGTCTATTAAAGTCATAACTTTGTCATAATTATCATCATTTTCTTATGTGGTGGAAAAGGGCTTCCTTGAACGTGCAAAGCATGAAACAACGTGTTTCCGTGAAAAGCGCTACACAAAAAAATTTGATGTTTCCAAATAAAAATAATCCGCCCGCTGCTGTTGCTGATTAGAGCCTCGCTAGGCCATAATAAATGGTTGTAATTAAGTTAGGAGCGACACGGAGCCATAATTGATCAACACGCTGACACCAGGTGCCTCCGCCTCAGACGGAGTTACAGTTTAAAAGCCCCCACAGCGAGGAACGACACACCGACGCTTCGTTTGTCCACCTTTAACAGATCCGCGTGCGTTCACGTCCGAACTCCCCTGACGGACACCAGCTGTGCTCAGATCACTGGTTCCACTTCCTTAAAAGCTCCCTGTTTTTTTTCCTGGTTAGCGCAGAGACAGAAAGATCAGATTCGTGCCGTCTCACACACACACACACACACCTCTACCTGCGAGAAGATGAATGAGTGTTGTCAGTAAATGCGTGCAGGGCGACTTCACACCGGGAAAATAAGGGCATTATCTCCCTCAGAAGTCCTGACGATGCAAAACCGCACAGCAAGCTCATTAAACACAGTGTGGAAACAAATCTCTCATTTTTGGTGTCATTTTTCCAATTTTAATGGTATCAAATAAACATCTGTATCACCGGAACACAACACAATGAGCTTATACGTCGTCTGTGCGATAACTGTGTTTTCATCGCCGCGCTCCGCTCATCTTAGCCACGATCGAATTGATGTCAACACACAAAAAGCAACATTATTCTTTGGAGAAGCTCATAAGAAGACCAAACTAGTTATGTGAGCTCTTGAAATAAGATTAAAAAAAAGTTCAAAGTCCTCTGAAAGTCATATATTTTGTTCTTCAAACAAGTTCCTCAGGGAACGTTTTCCCCGGTGCGGTGGATCTCAGATCTCTTTTGCGTTTTCATACTGGAATCGATCATGACGAAACGAAAAAAACACTGACTTATTCTCAATTTTACAGTTGAGGGTTAGGGTTAAGTGCCTTTATATTTTAACTAAATAAACTTTGCATATATATTATACAATAACATAACCTATTTAACCGTTGCAGGTTTATGTCATTTAATCACATAGCAATTTTCCATCCATTTGGATGACATAGTTTTAACATAAACAAACTAATAAACTTAATGCGATTCATATTTGTCAGTCATACGTAAATGAAATAGGTCAGATTTGTGTAATAGTTCACAGGTTAATGAACACTGTTTAGTGGTCATGTGTGTGCGCACTACTGAGTTAAAGCACCATTGAAGCAGTGTCAGAGTTAATGAGATCATTACGAGATGATTGAGCATTAATGATGAACGCCTGCTGTTAACAAGCAGAATCACTGAAGGACAGAGAAACACAAGAAGTGATGATTGAGCATTAATGATGAACGCCTGCTGTTAACAAGCAGAATCACTGAAGGACAGAGAAACACAAGAAGTGATGATTGAGCATGAATGATGAACGCCTGCTGTTAACAAGCAGAATCACTGAAGGACAGAGAAACACAAGAAGTGATGATTGAGCATGAATGATGAACGCCTGCTGTTAACAAGCAGAATCACTGAAGGACAGAGAAACACAAGAAGTGATGATTGAGCATGAATGATGAACGCCTGCTGTTAACAAGCAGAATCACTGAAGGACAGAGAAACACAAGAACTACAACTGATGAAATCAACTGAAGATAAAAGACATTTAATCTCTCACTATTACATAAATCTGACCGATTTCATTTTCGTATGACTGACAAATATGAATCACATTAAGTTTATGAGTTTGTTCATGTTAAAACTATGTCATCCAAATGCTATGCAATTAAATTACATTAAACTTATGTTTAGACCGTGATGTTCCAAGGAAAAAAAATCAACGGCTTGCGAAAAATATGCTACATCATGACCAAATATTGGGTTATAATAATTAGGACAGGTTTTGTATTTATTTTTGAACTGATCGATCGTATTTATCTGAGCTTGTGTGTCAGTTTTTGAGTGAAAAAAGAGTGTTATTTGTGGATAATTTTGTCTTTTTTACACATGCACTGTTTCAGACTACTGTGCTTTATTTTTTAAGCAGGAGATTTGTCTTGAAATGCTTTTATTTTGTACAAAATGGCACAAAGTCACATGTTCCCGGTCAAAAAATAGCTTATAAATACGCTATTCTATCACCAAATACTGGATTCAAATTCCTGAAAGCACGCGAACAATAATTGTTTTCTCTGATTTCATTTTTAATGGGCGGTCAATATAAACTCAGTTCAATGATGCCCACGGTCAATCAGATCCAAAAATAAATACAAAACCTGTCCAAATTTAAAGAAAACAAGTTGACAAAAAGATTGAATCCAAAATTTGGTGATAAAATAGAGATTTATAAGCTATTTTTTGGCAGGCTGGTCATTTTGACTGGGCACAACACAAGTGTGACTTTGTGCCTTTTGTTTTTTTTTTTTTTTTACAAAATAAAAGCATTTCAAAACAGTTTTCCTGGTTAAATGTTAAAGCAAAGTAGTGTGATGAACAGTGATTTTTTTTTATATGTAAAATTGACAAAATTATCTACAAATAATGCTTTTCTCGCTCAGCTCAGATAAACAAGGATCAATTATATATGAAACCAGTCCCGACTGAAAAAAAACAAGATGACAAAAATGCTGAATCCAATATTTTGTGATGATGTAGTACATTGAGATATATTGTAAGAATTTTTTTTTGTAGGCCAGTCATTTTCAAGTGTAACAATGTAGAAAACAAAACATGAAAATAACAAAAATGGGTACAAGAAAATCCTCTCCAAACACAACATGAGGGTTAATCAAAAATATTTAGATGCATCTATGACAGATTTTTTATTTTTATTTTGGAGACATTTTTAAACTCTGCTGTTTTAGAGTGTATTCTGTAATACAAAAGTCTTGGGTCAGTACAATTTCAAAAAAAAAAAAAATATATATATATATTTTAAAAAGTCTCTTCTGCTTACCAAAGCTGCATTTATTTGATAAAAAAATTCAAAAAAAATACTGTAAAAAAATAAAATATTATTATAATTTCAAATAGCTGTTTTCTATGTGAATATATAATAATGTGTAATTTATATCCAGTGATCAAAGCTGAATTTTCAGCATCATTACTCCAGTCTTCAGTGTCACAAGACTTCAGAAATCATTCTAATATGATGATTTGAAGTTCATTTTGATGAATAGAAAGTTCAAAAGAGCATTTTTATTTGAAATAGAATCTTTTATATCATTACAAATGTCTTTACTGTCATTTTTGATCAATTTAATGCTGAATAAAAGTATGAAAAGTACTTTAATTTGAATGCAATAATTCACATGGCACATGTGCAGTCACATGGCATTTACACCTACATTGCATTAGCAGAGATGGGAATGCCATATATGGATAACGGGTAAGCCCCGCCCTCTCTCCTCATTGGTTCCGGCGTGATGACTGACAGGTTGTGCAGTGCGTTGGTGGCGTATTCCTCCTGCGCTCTCCCTCTCCTCATTCTCCCACTCTAATCCTTTTCCGAGCGTATCACATTACGCTATTCTTCCCTTTAATACACATTAATAGTGCCGATATCTGCTGCCGTCTCCTCTGCCAACACAAACACTCCTAAAGCTTAACAAAGCTGCTTTACCTCACTGGAGTGTTCAGTCTAGCAGAGCCGATTCCTCCATAATGGCTCCACATCCACGGCTGCATTCGGAGGAGTTTGTGTTCATTTTCTCAGGTGTTTTCTGGAAGCTCGATCAGGGAGTGACGGCAGAGGTCGAAGCGAGTTCTGAGGGTCGTGCGACCAGATATCCAACAGAAAACAAGCAAACAAACTGTTTGAAGGCGAGAGGAGATGCTTCATGCATTATTCACCGCTGCCGGCTCTCTAAACTTCAGTCTTTGGGGGATTGTCTGACATCCCAGATGAATAATTAAGCTCTGACCTTTTATCCTCATTAAAGGTGATGTGTGTGTGTGGGGGGGGGGGGGAGATTTCCTCCCGAGAGCGGCCGACTCGTTGACAAGCTGTCAGGAACGGCACTGAAATCAAACGCCTCGTGTTGCAGAGACTCGATGGCTCTACGACACCCAGACGAAACGCTCACATGTGGTTTTGAATTTGCTCAAGGTTTTGTTTGGGAAGCACGGATAATTCTAGCTCTGTTCCAAATATACATGGATAGGCTAATATGGATCATATGAATCGATGTATTAATGCATTACGCGTCTATGCAAACATTGCAATACTACCAAAACAGGGTATTTTAGAAGGGTCATATATGCACAAATACTGTAATAAATACATATGCATGTATAATCTGCAACTCAGATATAAATATACAGGGTCGGGGAGTGACGAAATACTTAGTGACGTATTTAAAATACAAGATTTGAGTGACTGTGTTTGATTTGAAACGGGTGGTAATCAGATTACAGTGTTTTAGATTACCAAAGTGATTACTTTGAGTTTTAATGTCATTTAAACAGCGATTGGTGATTCTCTGACTCTGACCGTCTGAAAAAGACGAGTTCAGTTTCATGTTTTCCACTGTTTTCATGTTTTGGGAGTCATTTTATAATTCACTCGTCACTGTGACTTTTTCTCACAGTTTGTTTTTTTCCCCTCATAATTTCACAATTCTGACTTCTTTTTATCAGAATTGCGAGATTTAAACTCACAATTGCAAGTTATAAAGTCAGAATTGGGAGATATAAACTTGCAATACTGACTTTTTTCTTGCAATTGTGAATTTAGTATGTGAGTTTATATCTCATAATTCTGACTTTATAACTCACAACTGCAACTTTATATCGCGCAATTCTGAGGGAAAAAGTCACAATGATCTTTGTTTGTTTCACACTTATTAGTATTCCAAAGTATTCTAAAGTATTTAGATGAAGTGACTAAACTTGAGTAACGTAACAAAATACGTTACAAATGACTTTTTAAAGCATGTATTTTGTAATCTGTAGTGAAATACATTTTAAAAGTAACAAACCCAGCTCTGCATATATAATTATATATATATAGTCTGGTTTTTGTATTATTTGAGGGGTTTTGTTGGGTACAGAAGCACACATCGTCCACCAAGACTATCAATTCTGGTGTACCTCAGGGTTCTGTCCTGGGCCCTCTACTTTTCCCTTTTCCCATTGACAAATAATCAGATGCCATGCATTAAATTCCTACTGTTATGCTGATGACATGCAGATTTATTGTAGTATTATTATTATTATTATTATTCATATACATTATTCATCTTGTTTTGGATTATGTTGGATTATTTGATTAGAGCAACCATCATTAATCTGATTTTACACCCTAGTAAACCATAGATAATTTTCCACTGGCTGCACAAAATGCCGTTTTAGTGCATTTTCTTTCCACAACACCACAGATGTGTCGCTGTAGAAGCTCTAATGTGCCTTCTATAGACTCTGAAAGGCCGTTTTATCTGTTGATTCAGTTGCGATCATGTGAGTGGGAGTGAACGCAGGGTTATTTGACTCTGCCATGATGAGCTCACGAGAAGCAGCGCAGAGACTCCAGGCCCGAAGCGTATTTATAGCCGGCAGAGAAATAATTCATTGTTCATCAGAGTGAAGATTGTACACAAACACAACAGCTGTGCTGGATTAAAACAAACCTCCACAGCTTCTGCACTACGTCCCTTATCTTCTCCTTTCTGTCTCTGTCACGGGAGGGGAGGATGTGTCTTTGAAGTGTGTTTGTCATGCTGCTCTGTGCTGCTGCTCTCCGGCGGCTCTTTCCCCAGCAGAAGCCTTGTATCTGCCGCACGCGCGTCCCGCTGTCTGCTCGCAACCTGGACCTCACACATCACACGAAACACGCCGAAGACGCCGCCGCAACTCACTGAGGCACATGCCCGCTCCAACAGCTGATGGGGTGAGCGCAGTCTGAGACTGTGGTGCAACGGTCAAAATGCAGCCGTTTAACTCTATGTTCTGTAGAATTATAGAATTCAACTGAGATGGTTCAAATTCATCAAACTGTTACACTGTCTATTTCACAACAGTGTACAACGGTCAAAATGCAGCTGTTTAAGAATTTGAAACGGTTGTGAAATAGTCAACGTGTAGCTGTTAATTCTATAATTCTATATTCTGTAGAATTATAGAATTCAACTGAGATGGTTCAAATTCATCAAACTGTTACACCGTCTATTTCACAACCGTGTACAACGGTCAAAATGCAGCTGTTTAATTCTATAATTCTATAATCTGAGATGAATTTGAAACCGCCAAATCTGAAACTGTTGTGAAATACAGTGTGACAGTTGAATTTTATAATTCTATAATCTGTGATGAATTTGAAACTTCTTAATCTGAAACGGTTGTGAAATAGTCAACATGTAGCTGTTAATTCTATAATTATATATTCTGTAGAATTATAGAATTAAACTGAGATGTTTCAAATTCATCAAACTGTTACACTTTCTATTTTACAACAGTGTGCAATAGTCAAAATGCAGCTGTTTAATTCTATAATTCTATAATCTGAGATGAATTTGAAACCGCTAAATCTGAAACGGTTGTGAAATAGACAGTGTGACAGTTGAATTTTATAATTCTATAATCTGTGATGAATTTGAAACTTCTTAATCTGAAACGGTTGTGAAATGGTCAAAACGTAGCAGTTAATTCTATAATTTTATATTCTGTAGAATTATAGAATTAAACTGAGATGTTTCAAATTCATCAAACTGTTACACTGTCTATTTCACAACAGTGTGCAATAGTCAAAATGCAGCTGTTTAATTCTATAATTCTATAATCTGAGATGAATTTGAAACCGCCAAATCTGAAACTGTTGTGAAGTAGACAGTGTGACAGTTGAATTTTATAATTCTATAATCTGTGATGAATTTGAAACTTCTTAATCTGAAACGGATGTGAAATAGTCAACATGTAGCTGTAAATTCTATAATTATATATTCTGTAGAATTATAGAATTAAACTGAGATGTTTCAAATTCATCAAACTGTTACACTTTCTATTTTACAACAGTGTGCAATAGTCAAAATGCAGCTGTTTAATTCTATAATTCTATAATCTGAGATGAATTTGAAACCGCTAAATCTGAAACGGTTGTGAAATAGACAGTGTGACAGTTGAATTTTATAATTCTATAATCTGTGATGAATTTGAAACTTCTTAATCTGAAACGGTTGTGAAATAGACAGTGTAACAGTTTAATTTTATAATTCTATAATCTGTGATGAATTTGAAACTGCTAGATCTCAAACAGTGTGTAATAGTCAGCATGCAGCAGTTAATTCTATAATTCTATATTCTGTGATGTAGAATTATAGAATTAAACTGAGATGTTTCAAATTCATCAAACTGTTACACCGTCTATTTCTCAACAGTGTGCAATAGTCAAAATGCAGCATCTTAATTCTATAATTCTATATTTTTGTTATGAATTTGAAACTGCTAAATCTGAAATGGTTTTGAAATAGTCAAAATGCAGCAGTTTAATTCTATAATTCTATATTCTGTTATAAATTTAAAACTGCTAAATCTGCAATGGTTTTGAAATAGTCAAAATGCAGCAGTTTAATTCTATAATTCTATATTCTGTGGCAAATTTGAAACTTAATCTGAAACGGTTATGAAATAGACAGTGTAACAGTTGAATTTTATAATTCTATAATCTGTGATGAATTTGAAACTGCTAGATCTCAAACAGTGTGCAATAGTCAAAATGCAGCAGTTAATTCTATAATTCTATATTCTGTGATGTAGAATTATAGAATTAAACTGAGATGTTTCAAATTCATCAAACTGTTACACCGTCTATTTCACAACAGTGTGCAATAGTCAAAATGCAGCATCTTAATTCTATAATTCTATATTCTGTGATGAATTTGAAACAGGTGTGCAATAATAAATATTCAGCACTTTAGTTCTATAATTCTATATTCTATAATCTGTGATGAATTTGAAACTGCTGCATTTTGCCTATTGCACAATTCTAATTCTATAATTTATAATAAATGTAATAATGTATAATAATTATACTAAATTCTATAATTTAATTCTATAATTCTAAATTTTATTACAAATCGCTGCAGCAATTGTAAGTTACTTTAGATAACGGTGTCTGCTAAAGGCATAAATGTAAATATTAATGCATAATAAACAGTATCATGATTATTATAATCTTGGGCCAGCAAACAACCATCCAGACAACCTTAGCAACCACATAGCAACCCCCTGGCAACCACCTTCATCACCCTAGCATTATCATTGTCATCCTGACTGCATCCTGCTAATCATCTTCACTTAAACCTCATTCAAGCCCTGCAGAGCGAGACTTCTCTGTAAGAGAATTAAACATCTTGAGAAAATGAAGAGAATTTAAGAATTAAATCTGTAAGGATTGTTTTGCACTAAGAGGAAAGTTTCTCTAAGCAAAGGAACTTGCAGAGAATTCCTGAACTCCAGATAAGCAAGTCAGGATTTGTGATACTGGACTGCAAATAAAAGTTGCGTCCCAATTCATGTCCCAGTCCATGATGTTTTTAAGCTGTAGTGCGTTCACAGGGAAAATTCCAAGAAAAAGCGCACTTTAAATCCCCGGATGATGCAATAAAATTAACAGAAAAAAATAAACATATAAAATTCATACACTACAAGGACGACTACATAGTGCATAAGTGTATATTGTGCGTCATTTGGGACAAAATTAAAGATTTTTTTATATTTTTTAAAAATTTTATAATTCTATAATCTGTGATGAATCTGAAACCGCTAAATCTGAAACGGTTGTGAAATAGACACTGTGACAGTTGAATTTTATAATTCTATAATCTGTGATGAATCTGAAACGGTTGTGAAATAGACAGTGTGACAGTTGAATTTTATAATTCTATAATCTGTGATGAATTTGAAACTTCTTAATCTGAAACGGTTGTGAAATAGTCAACATGTAGCAGTTAACTCTATAATTCTATATTCTGTAGAATTATAGAATTAAACTGAGATGTTTCAAATTCATCAAACTGTTACACCGTCTATTTCACAACAGTGTGCAATAGTCAAAATGCAGCTGTTTAATTCTATATTCTGTGACGAATTTGAAACCTCTTAATCTGAAACGGTTGTGAAATATTCAAAATGTAGCAGTTAATTCTATAATTCTATATTCTGTAGAATTATAGAATTAAACTGAGATGTTTCAAATTCATCAAACTGTTACACCGTCTATTTCACAACAGTGTGCGATAGTCAAAATGCAGCTGTTTAATTCTATAATCTGTGATGAATTTGAAACCGCTAAATCAAAATTAAAGACTGTCTGTACAACAAAACACAAATTTGGAGTTTGAGAAGTCTTCAAAACCTTGTTAAAAAGAAATCAGCAGAACTAAAGAGTGTTGTTTGACCTACTTTAGTACATTTTTATATACGTACATCTACTCTCTTTGAAAGTTATTTATATACATGTGTAAAATACTTACAGTAAAAATTATAATCAAGTACTTTACATGTAATTTAGCATCACATCAAAATATGCCTAAACTTTTCATTTGACATTACAAAAAGTGCACTTTTTAAAAAAAAAAAAAAAGTACTCAGCGATGCAAGTACTATTATTTTGTTACAATCTGCAAATACAGTAGTTAAAAAAAATATATATACACTTTTCTGATTTGAAGTACACAACAGCTGCACTTTTTCACAAGGGCACCAGAAAGACGTCGCAGAAAATATCAGCATTATTTGTCGACAGCAAAATGAACGAGGCGAGAAATGCCACCGCGTGCAGAACCCAACGAAAACGCAAAACGATTTCACATGGTGAACTGTAGGCGCGGGTCTTTATCTAAATGGTTAATGGCTTTTTGTTGAGCTGAAAAGGACCCAGATAGAAATAAGAAGCTTTTCAGCTGAAAGCCCAGGCCTCCTTCCAGAATCACATCTAAGATACTCTCCGTCTCTGCCTCAGTAATGCACACGGGCCAAATGTTCTTCTCTGCGGTGCAAATTTGACTATCAAACCTAATTAAAGTGCTATTCTAATGGAGGAAAGTCTTTCATCTTGATTAAACTCGAATTTAGCGAATTACGCTTCAATTTTCAGTTGCACTGAAGAAAGTGAATGTAAACTCGTATTGAAAATCAATACACGAACGCAAGACTGATGGCTCCCTTCAAGTCCATATTTATCTAATTAAAGGGATCGAGATGATGTAATGAAGACACATTAATATGCACATATGGGTGAATCTCTGAGAAATCAACGGCAGAATGAACGACTGTACAGCTTCGTTTCAATCTTGACTTGAAAGCGGATTCGTAAACAGCTCTGATTGGTTCACGCGCTCATCAGAAATGGGCTTCAATGATCAAAACACGAGCGCGTTTGAACTCGGAAGCGTGTGTATCTGAAGAGCGTCATTAATGACTATTTGCAACATGTTTTTGAAGTGTTGAATATTCAAGCCAAAGACAGTCATTTCTGATTCGGCCAATCAGAGGGGTTTACGAATGCGCTCAACAGTCACATTTTTGAAATTTCACTTCCGATTTGGTACTGAAGTCAGTACTTTTGACAACTCCACGATGAAGCCCCTCCTTCTGAAAAGCGTAATGTGCTCTGATTGGTCAGCGTGTTTGCGAAATGTCCCGCCCCTTACACTCTAAAAAAAAAAAAAAAATGGTTAAAAACAACCCATGTCGGGTTGAAAATGGACAAACCCAGAGATTGGGTTGTTTTGACCCAGCAGTTGGGTTAAATGTTGGGTAGTTTTATTTAACTCAACTATTGTTTATAAATTACTGTTTTCTTGTTTAAAATGAACCTAAAGTTTATTGGATATTGATGTTTAAAGAGTTAGTTCACTCAAAAAATGATATTTCAGTCATTAGTTCCTCTCCCTCGTGTCGTTCTACACCCGTCAGATCTTCGCTCATCTTCAGAACACAAATGAAGATATCTTTGATGAAATCCGATGGTTCAGTGAGTCACTATTGACAGATAATGAACACTTTCATACTAAATCATTTTTAAAACAGGTCATGCGACTACAGTGGTTCAACCTTCATATTATAAAGCGACGAGAAAAAACAAAATAACGACTTTATTCAACAATATCTAGTCGATTCTGATGAAAGAATCTTTTGTGTCGATTCAGTGAATCGGTTCGTGAATCAAACTGCCAAAGTCAGTTGAAATATTGAAATTTCGAATCACTCATGACGTAACGAAGCCTCGTTTGCTGAAATCATGTGATTTTGGCGATCCGAACCACTGATTCGACACAAAAGATTCGTAAAGCTTCATGAATCAGTGTTTTGAATCACTAGATATTGTTGAAGTCATTGTTTTGGTGCACAAAAAGTATTCTCGTCGCTTTATAATATTAAGGTCGAACCACTGTAGTCACATGACCTGTTTTAAATATGTTTTAGTGTCTTTCTGGACATTGAAAGTGTAAATTATCTTGCTGTCAATAGAGACATTAACATTCATAGATAAGTTTAATGAATAATAATTAAATTGCTTATTAATAAATGTTCACCTCTTGATTATTACCGTTGCCTCTAGTGATTATGTGTCTGATTTTTAATTTCCAACCCACATTGGGTTCATTTTAAGCCAGCCGTTCAACAGTTGGGTTAAATAAAACTGCCCAGCGTGTTTAACATTGAACCCAATCACTGGGTTTGTTCAGTTTCGACCCAACTTGGGTTGTTTTTAACCCAGCATTTTTTAGAGTGTACCATAACCTCCATTTTCAACCAGGCTCCGCCCATTTATTCTGCGTATGAATTATTTAAATGAGGAATATTGTGAAGAAACTCAAAATGGAGGCGTTTCAGGAACACTGATATAGAGAAGAACCGGAACTTTGCAGAGCTTTTTCATACTCAAACAGCAACATTAGACGAACATGAGGAAAAAAAAATCATAATAGGTGCATTTTCGCATACACGCTGTACACAAACACTTTGCATTCAGCTCAGCTCGGCTCCCCTGCGGAGTTTGGAGCGGATCTCTCCTCAGGTCTGTGGGAACGCGGCGGACGGCGGAGCCATCTGGAGTGTGACTGTATGTTCCTGCCTGCTGGTCTCACGCCAGCGCTGAGACTCTCCGTACTAACACACGCAACCTGACAGCGCAGCCTGTGTGCGTCAGACCCCGCGGTACACCAGCAGCTCCAGCCCACCGCATGACGCTAACGGAGCGGAGCGCACACTCCGGATAACAATACGACAACAGCGAGAGAACACGAGGGCATTCAGGTGTTCCTCGAGAACCACAAGATCTGCCGTGAATTTGAGGTTACGGTCGTCTTTATTGTGACATCCAATTGAAACGTACGGTGGCCCAGAGAGCTCAAAGCGCTGCAAATAAGAAAACACATGCTAATAAAACAAAAACCTGATCATCAATTTGACAACACATGTGCTGCAAATCCTCACAACACAAGAAAACACAAAAACACAGTGCATTTACAAAGAAGCGCTGCATTTACAAAAAGCGCTGCATTTACAAAAACGCACTGCAAATACAAGAACGCACTGCATTTACAAAAAAGCGCTGCATTTACAAAAACGCACTGCATTTACAAAAACGCGCTGCATTTACAAAAAAACGCACTGCATATACAAAAAAGCGCTGCAAATACGCTGCATTTACAAAAACGCTGCATATACAAAAACACACTGCATATACAAAAACGCACTGCATATACAAAAAAGCGCTGCAAATACAAAAAAGCGCTGCAAATACAAAAATGCGCTGCAAATACAAAAACGCGCTGCATTTACAAAAACGCTGCATATACAAAAACACACTGCATATACAAAAAAGCGCTGCAAATACAAAAACGCGCTGCATTTACAAAAACGCACTGCATATACAAAAACGCGCTGCATTTACAAAAACGCTGCATATACAAAAACACACTGCATATACAAAAACGCTGCATATACAAAAAAGCGCTGCAAATACAAAAACGCGCTGCATTTACAAAAACGCACTGCATATACAAAAACGCTGCATATACAAAAACACACTGCATATACAAAAACGCACTGCATTTACAAAAACGCGCTGCATTTACAAAAACGCGCTGCATTTACAAAAACGCTGCATATACAAAAACACACTGCATATACAAAAACGCTGCATATACAAAAAAGCGCTGCAAATACAAAAACGCGCTGCATTTACAAAAACGCACTGCATATACAAAAACGCTGCATATACAAAAAAGCGCTGCAAATACAAAAACGCGCTGCATTTACAAAAACGCATTGCATATACAAAAAAGCGCTGCAAATACAAAAACGCGCTGCATTTACAAAAACGCACTGCATATACAAAAACGCTGCATATACAAAAACGCTGCATATACAAAAACACACTGCATATACAAAAACGCGCTGCATTTACAAAAACGCGCTGCATTTACAAAAACGCACTGCATATACAAAAACGCTGCATATACAAAAACGCTGCATATACAAAAACGCTGCATATACAAAAACACACTGCATATACAAAAAACGCGCTGCATTTACAAAAACGCGCTGCATTTACAAAAACGCTGCATATACAAAAACGCACTGCATATACAAAAAAGCTGCATATACAAAAAAGCGCTGCAAATACAAAAACGCGCTGCATTTACAAAAACGCACTGCATTTACAAAAACGCTGCATATACAAAAAAGCGCTGCAAATACAAAAACGCGCTGCATTTACAAAAACGCACCGCATATACAAAAAAGCGCTGCAAATACAAAAACGCGCTGCATTTACAAAAACGCACTGCATATACAAAAACGCTGCATATACAAAAACACACTGCATATACAAAAACGCTGCATATACAAAAACACACTGCATATACAAAAACGCGCTGCATTTACAAAAACGCGCTGCATTTACAAAAACGCTGCATATACAAAAACGCACTGCATATACAAAAACGCTGCATATACAAAAAAGCGCTGCAAATACAAAAACGCGCTGCATTTACAAAAACGCACTGCATATACAAAAACGCTGCATATACAAAAACACACTGCATATACAAAAACGCTGCATATACAAAAACACACTGCATATACAAAAACACTGCATATACAAAAACGCACTGCATATACAAAAACACACTGCATATACAAAAATGCGCTGCATATACAAAAACACTGCATATACAAAAACACTGCATATACAAAAACGCACTGCATATACAAAAACACACTGCATATACAAAAATGCGCTGCATATACAAAAACACTGCATATACAAAAACACTGCATATACAAAAACGCGCTGCATTTACAAAAACGCGCTGCATTTACAAAAACACACTGCAAATTCAAAAACGCGCTGCAAATAGTGCAAACCACAACGGAAATGTTTCAAAGGGGACCCCAAAAAGTGACGGACTCTACTTGACAACAGCACAAACTAAAAAATATTAAAAAATATTATGAGGCATGAACTCCATGTAATGTGTTTCACTAACAGAAAAGTGTTTTAATATGTGGCATTGTTGTTCACTCATTAAACTTTAAGAGATGATCATTTAGTGGATGATTTAAAGATATTCGTTAATCATCTGTACTAATGTGACGTCATGGTAACGGCGCCGGAGGCGCTTGACGACCACGTCATCTGTGAGCTTCTAACAAACTGAAAAACACTTTATTCAAAATAATAAATACATGAAATAATGTACACTTGTTTATTTTTGTTTGCAGTTTTTATAGTATTTCATGATTGTGAACACTCAAATGCCGCACACTATAAAGGGATCAGTGAATGAGTGAAGGGTGAGTTGAACTGGTTTTGGACGCACGTCCTAGTAGGGTCCGTCACTTTTTGAGGTCCCCGTTGAAACACTTCCGTTGTGTTTTGTGCTCTTTGCAGCGCTTTTTGTATATGCAGCGCGTTTTTGTGTTTGCATGTGTTGTGAGGATTTGCAGCACATGTGTTGTCAAACTGATGATCACGTTTTTATTTTATTTGCATGTGTTTTCTTATTCGCAGCGCGTTGAGCTCTCTCTCGTCCACCGTAGAAACGGCTTCGCAAACAAGAACAAATGTAGGATTTTGATTGATTGATTTTATCTGCGGAGAATCGATTGGATGGATCATTTATAATAAACACAGCAATATTCCTCACCTTTGCGTCATTCAAACTCGTATGAGATGCAACCCTTGATACGCTCCACCTTTTGTTGCTATCTTTAGGAGAAACTGACACAAAAGTGAGAACTTCATCAAGTCTCTCGAGGCCCGAGAGCTGTATATTTCACACACGCACTCACTCTTTCCAGTTCAATGACAGACGCTGCTGGTTTTGCTGATTTTCCTTTCATTCTGGATACATGATATATAGTCCTGACAGGAGCATTTTCAAAGTCTGAATATAAATTACAGCCTCGTCGGTGAAGGACGGACAGCGACCCGACTGACCACCGATGGAGCCTGACAGCATCATTCGTCACGTTTCTCACGCGTATGTCATTTTATACAGCTTTACGATGCAAATCAGATTATCCTTGAATGGACGTGGCGTGTTTAAAAATGACACAGAAGTATAAAACAACAACGAAGGGCACGTGTCCTGGAGGAAACGGAGGAACTGGGATGAGTTTTATCAATCAAAAACTCAAAGTACAAGAATTTAAGGACAGTGTGAAATCAAAACACTGCATTCAAATACATTGAAAACTTGATCTAGCAAAACAAGGCAGATACACTTGCATTTGAAGTGTGTCTCACACATAGTCCTCCCAGACTAAAAATCACTTGAACATGGATAATCGCTTTATCTCCGCGTGTGTTCATCATGGAAGAAGTGGCATTATTTGTGCATGAGCAGAATCCAGTTAGAGTCGCACCTGCTGTTCTGATCCATGTCATATTCCATGCACTTCAAATTTAAATGAAACATCTCCGGCTTTGAATCAGACCATCAGTGATCCCACCATAACACCACCCTAACAAAAAAAGTTTACCATGGAAACCATACCGTAATGTGGTAAAATTCCATTTGCACAATCAATTAAACAGCGTTAGAAACCCGTACAGTGAGCGAATAAAAATAAGTATGGTGCTGTGGTATAAGTTTGTGTATAAGGGCTCAACGCTTGCTCACACAAGTTGAGATAAATCTGTGCAGGAAGACAATCAAAACTATGGAACCGACCTGTGCAGATGATGACGATGGTGATAATGATGATGAAGGGCTGAGATCAGATCGGATCAGATCATTTCAGCACCACGGAAAGCGCGATTCAACATCCACTTGTGTTTGAGATCCTCCTGTTGCCACGGATCCGGTTCGGTCCGCTGGAATGATGCGCGTGTCTGATAGATCTATCTATATCTATATCCTTTGTGAGTGTCTGTGGAAGGAAGCCGCAAAAGTGTTAACGCGTCTGCAGTGCGCGCGCGCGCGGGCGGGATCCACGGGAAAAACTGTCGGCAGGTTCAGTTCTGTGTGATGAAGAAGAGGATCGGAACTCAAACTCCCAGTACAGACGAATGAGCGCAGGATGCGCCGCCTCTAACAGCACGAGAGAGAGAGAGAGAGCGGGAGAGAGAGAGAGAGAGAGAGAGAGCGGGAGAGAGAGAGAGAGAGAGAGAGAGAGAGCGCGCTCGCGCAGTGTGGGTGTCCTCGCGCCGTGATTCAGTGTGAATAGAGTGGAGCTGGTAACCGCGTGCACTCATTATCACACAGCACTGCGCGAGCGAGTCCCACGAAACCCGTCAAGAACATGTGCACATCACATCCACCAAACGCGAGGCGTTATTTTGGCTCTTCAAGCATTCTTCCCGATTTTTTTGCACGTCGCCATGCATGACAATTAAGCGCGTACAGGTGTACGTGATTCACTTTAAAATAACTTTCCCTCCAAAACCGCGGTTTGCACGAATAATTACAAAGAAACGGCTTGCCTTGATTGTAAAGTAGAAAGACTGAAATAGTGTGTTCTTGAATAATCATTTTTTATACAAATATTTTTTATTTAAGTATTTACTGTTCTTTGAGAGCACAAAAAAAATTCTGTATAGTATGAATGTGTGCAGGGCTGGATGGGTCACTTTTAAAATGTATTTCACTACTGATTACAAAATGCATGCTTTTAAAAGTCATTTGTAACGTATTTCGTTACATTACTCAAGTTTAGTCACTTCATCTAAATACTTTAGAATACTTTGGAATACTAATAAGTGTGAAACAAACACAAAAAAGGTCATTGTGAGTTTTTATCTCACAATTCTGACTTTTTCCCTCAGAATTGAGTGATATAAAGTTGCAATTGTGAGTTATAAAGTCAGAATTATGAGATATAAACTGACAATATTGAGAAAAGTCAGAATTATGAGATATAAACTCACAATATTGAGAAAAGTCAGAATTATGAGATATAAACTCACTTACTAAATTCACAATTGCAAGAAAAAAAGTAAGTATTGTAAGTTTGTATCTCCCAATTCTGACTTTATAACTTGCAATTTAATTTACAGAATTTTACTGTATTCTTTGATTAACATTTTTTTTTAAATTAAATAAGTCACTCACCACAGTTGTAAACCTCTCTCTCTCTCTCTTTTGCTGCTACCAGAATCTCAACCGTTGAAAATCCTACAATGCCTCTTTATGCTTGAAATTTACAGTAATATCCTGTAATTTTGAGTCAAACCGCCACGCCCCCCAGAATGCATTGCAGTTTACAGCAATATGCTGTATTATTAACAATACAGCCATCTGCTGTAAAATATTGCTGTAATTTTTACAGCAATTCATTACAGTGCACTGATAAATGATCTAATATAGTTTGACATTTTTCTTGCATTATTTTTGACAGAATACGCCACTATTTTAAACGGCCGTCAATGAAGAAAGACGCTCTTTGTGTTCAGATGGCAATGCGTTACGGACGAAGCTGTCATTTTACTGCAGCGAATGTCCGATCGGATGAATCTGGAATCATATAAAACACGACTGGAGATGACATTCACAGGGAAAGTCACATGTGAGATGAGATGCATGTGGAGTCTCAAGAACTGGAGCAGAATGAGTGTCTCGTGGCCTCAGAGAGACAGACGGACAGAAACAGACACACAGGTAGAGACGGGCATACGGACTGAGCAGCGGAACCCGAGGAGACGGATAATCAGGTTACTGAGGATGGATGCTCCGAATCACATATAACCTCCACCATCTCCAGAAACTATCCGATCCCCTGACACACACACACACACACACAAGCAAACTGGCACAAGACAAAAGCTATGACAACATAAACTGCAAAACTTAATAATCGGATCTGTATATCCGTTTAAAATCTTTGAGAAAGAGATCTCGTTAAATTACAGGATATTACTGTAAATTTCAAGCATAAAGAGGCATTGTAGGATTTTCAACGGTTGAGATTCTGGTAGCAGCAAAAGAGAGAGAGAGAGAGGTTTACAACTGTGGTGAGTGACTTATTTAATTAAAAAAAATTGTTAATCAAAGAATACATACAATAAATTCTGTAAATTAAATTATAGTAATGGTACTGTAAAAATTACAGTAACTGGCAGGCAACCCTGTTGCCAGTATATACTGTAAAATTTACAGGTCATTTTTAACAGTGTGCTTGCAAGAAATAAACTCTCTGAAACTGAGAGATGTAGTTTGTTTACTTCCTGTGCCAACCAAGAAGCTGCCATTGAGAGGAATGTGGGCTTGATTGTGTCTGTGTGGAGTTGATTGGATGGTTGTGGTTTTCTATTGGTGGATGTCATGTGAGTGACAGGTTGCCCCGCCCTCGTCGTCAGAGAAGAGATTCTGATTCAAGATTACCATGAACATGAGTTTAACAAAAATAATGATGTGCGCCGATAACTCATTTGGAATAAACATGCCAAAATTTCATCAAATAAAATAAGAATTGTCCATTTTGAGTTCATGGTGACTTTAAAAACACCAGAACATTTGAGAGATTAGTACGAGCATCTTATGATAACAGTTGAGCAAAGGTAAAGGTCGTTCTGAATTGTGCATAAATGTTTGCGTTAGAATTCATTTGAGACATACACACGAACTGTTGTTTCGGTTTCGCTTTCATTATTTCCTGCGGTCTTCCGTTCTTTGTTTTGTTGCCACGGCGATTCGTTGTTTTTAATAGATTAGATCGCACGTGTTTCCCATTGAGTTCAAATTATCTTCAGTTCTGTCAGTTTTGTGTTGGTTGTGTTCACCATTTAGATTTCATTTTCATTTTTTTGTGTTATTTAAAGTAGATTTATTATGCGTCCTTCATAAGATGTCATTTAAGATCCCCAGAATGTGTGTGTGAAGCTTCAACTCAAAACAATCCCCCACAGATCATTTATTATCGCTTGTCAAATTCGCCTCTATTTGGTGTTTTTGTGTGTGTCCCTTTAAATGCAAATGAGCTGCTGCTCCAGAAGAGGGCGGAGCTTCAACAGCTCAACAACAACAAAGCTGGAGAATCTCACGCTGACAAAATGACAGTAACGGTGTTTATGTACATTTTAGGGTTTGTGATGTCACTAACCCCAGGAAGAAGCTTGTTGTAGTTCCGACCAGAAGTTTTTTGTAGTCCTTCTGTCTTCGGTGATCCCAACCTTGATGATTCTCAAGACTCCTTCACTTACAGTCGCAGATTTCATCATTCACTCCTATAATTTATGCTGTGCATGACGAAAATAAATAATAAAAGTTTCAATGAAAAAGGGAAAGACAGATGCACGAGCACCGTTATTTTAGAGCAGAAGAGCGAATGTGATAGAGGTCATTTTAGAAAGTTCTCAAGGGCAGAAAATGGACCTTATTATCAACTTCAGACGCTTTGGTTGTGTTTGACTGAACTCAATATCTTCAGAGATGCTTTTCAAGACCCCGTGAAACGTGTTTATCTGTTAAAAGTTCATTTTATGATCTCAAAGCTGCAGACAAGAAGGAGACCT
This sequence comes from Opsariichthys bidens, assembly GCA_037194245.1. Classification (NCBI taxonomy): domain Eukaryota; kingdom Metazoa; phylum Chordata; class Actinopteri; order Cypriniformes; family Xenocyprididae; genus Opsariichthys; species Opsariichthys bidens. Next base: position 33,063,343 of record CM074278.1, read on the forward strand.
TGATTAGCCGGAGCAGATAAAATCATGATTCTTTTTTTTTTCGATGATTGTTTTGGTGGGATTCACCTGCCTCTGTCATGTCGCCCTCTGCTGCGCAGGGACTGAACTGCATGTTCTAGGTTACAAAAAATAAGGTAACACTTTTCTATAAATTATGCATAATTACATGCAACTAACTCTAAACCCTCAACTTAACATTACTCAGTACTTTAGTGTATGATTACAGTGTAACAAAGACACCTTAAAAGAAAGTGTTAGCAAAAATAATCACCACTTCATTCATGAACAGCTGTTAAAAAGCCGTTTTTACTCCAAACAGCAAACACTCGCTCGCAGACTCATTCACATGCAGCTCTGAAGTGCAGTTTGAGATCTGCAAATTGATGCTTTAGTTTCAGATGCTTGAACCGGCTCTCCGTCGCTGATTGCACGAGCATTTATTCAGCTTATGTCAAGAGTTCTGCTCTGAAACTCAGACAAACACCTCAGGGCCTGCAGAGAGAAGCTGCCAGAGCGAATCTGGACGTGTTTGTTCAGTTCATCACGTGTCAGTCAGAGATCCAGAGGAAGATCTGGTGGAAACGGAGTCGAGGTGCGAGCTGGGCGGCTTGGTTTTTTTGGATCTGGGATGTACCTGGACGGTCCACGGTCGTGGGGTTTATGCCGATCTGTGTGATGTCTACAAATAAAGGTTTTGTCTGATTTAGCTCACTTCTGGAGACAAATCATCACCTTGGATTTATAAGGTTCAGATATTGAGTTTTTCCATACTCTGCAGACAAAACCTTTTTGTTTTCTAAAAAAAAAAAAAAAAAAAAAAAGTATCAAAATTAAAAACAAAACACAAAATGTAAATAAGATGACACAGAATAACTGTGAACAACCCAATTTTGACAAAAATGTCAGATAGAAGCTTATAATTCCAAGGTTATGAAATTTGTTAATTTTAGAATAATTTCATTTTATTATTATTATTATTATTGTTGTTGTTGTTGTTAAATGAATTAATTAAATATTTTGTATTATTAAATAAATACATTTTAAAAATGAAATAATATAATGAAATATTATAGTAAAATTATTCATTAAAAACACAAAAGTAGGACTGAGGAGTGAAGACAACATCTTAAAATCACTAATTAAATGGTTAATTTTGGCTGAAATTTAAAATAAACAAATAAATAAATAAATAAAATCACGTATTGAAATGCCTAAAAGATAAATAAATAAATAAATAAAATCATGTATTGAAATGCCTAAAAGATAAATAAATAAATAAATAAATTTAAAAAATCATATATTGAAATGCATAAAAGATAAATAAATAAATAAATAAATAAAAATCATATACTGAAATGCATAAAAGATAAATAAATAAATAAATAAAATCATATATTGAAATGCTTAAAAGATTAATAAATAAATAAAATCACATATTGAAATGCCTAAAAGATAAATAAATAAATAAATAAATAAAATCATATATTGAAATGCCTAAAAGATAAATAAATAAATAAAATCATATATTGAAATGCATAAAAGATAAATAAATAAATAAAACCATATATTGAAATGCATAAAAGATAAATAAATAAATAAAACCATATATTGAAATGCCTAGAAGATAATACAGTTAACTTTGACAGCAATTAAAAAAAATAAATAACGAATTAAAATATTACATAATCATTTGTTGAAACGCCCAAAATGAAAATCCATTTAATTTTGGCAGGAATTTCAAAAATTAAAAGCATTAAACGTGTCATATTACATAACCGTGTGTCAATTAAAAAGCCTAATTGATATTCTACCAAATGAAATCCTCTGCAGATTAAAGTGCTTCTGCCACTTTGATAATTTTCTCTTTTTTCTCTTTGGAAGAAAGAAAGAAAGAAAGAACCGCCGTGACGCACTGAAAACCTCAAACCACTGCATAACATAACAGTTTTATACTGTCCTGTCATCGCTGAATGTGTTTAATCCTCTGCAGGAGCGCTTCAGAGGGCAGGTCACGACCTCTGACCTTTCGTGTTTTTTGAGGAATGCTTTAAAATCCCTGCGGAGAAAATGCAGTGAAAGCCTGCATTACGTGTTTCAATGCAGATCGTGTTTAGTCTCGCCGCTAATGCCGATCGCGCACACTCCCCGTCCGCGCGCCCCACGACCTTGTCATTTTCAATAAAGCCCGTCGGGACGGCAGCGGAGGAACCAAAAAGCCACAACCGAGAGAAAAGAAACCCCACCTGGGAAATATCCACAGCCGTTTAAATCCAGCAAAAGAAACTCCATCCGAAAACAGAGAACAGGCCTGCGGTGATGCAGCTTCACGAACGGGCAAAACAAATGGTTTTATTGGAGCAAAAGATCAGAATAATTCAACGGAGAATGAAATTAGATATGCAAATGCGCCGGCTTGTGAATTTACCAACATGTGTAGAGTTAAAAGCAAAAACCCTCGGGCTCTCAATTTCTTTTCCACACAGGTCGCTGCCTTGAACGTGGGAAGCGCGCAGATAACGGAGCCAAAAGACGCTTTTTTTAATGAATATGCTTATTCCGGCTCGCAAACACACGTTTTTTCCGCCCGCCTCCTCGCTTTTTTGACCGGCCTCGAAGCATGAAGGGATGCAGAGCGCATTGATCCGAGTTCGCTCGATGCGGGACTTTATTAGGCGCTTAAGCTCATCTGAAGTTATGGACTGGAGTGACCCCGCGGGCCGCCCTGCGCTGATTGGATCCGGGATGAACTCTCTGGCCCGGCTGCCCTCTGAGCTCGTCTCTGTTTAATTGCAGTATGCTGAGTTATGTGTGAGTCAGCGTTACTGTAAGTGGAGCGTGCTGTAAAGTACTGCGGCCGTCTGGACCGACCCGTCGATTGATCAAGATAAATGAAGAGCAGCGGCCGTTTAATGAACTACAAGACCGGAATGTGAATCTTACACTTTAGCGGCAAGTGCTTTAAGATGCTTGTTTATAAACACACACACACACTCACACGTTGTGTTTTCATGGTTTATGGGGACATTCCATAGGCGTAATGGTTTTTATACTGTACAAACTGTACATTCTGCCCACCCCCCCCCCCCCACCCCCACCCCTAAACCTACCCATCACACAAAATGTTCTGCTATTTTACATTTTCAAAAAAGATCATTCTGTATGATTTATAAGCTTGTTTCTTCATAGGGATCAAAAAAATGTCCCACGAGATCAACATTTACTAGTATTACTGTAACTGTGTGGTCCTCATAACGTAGGGAATACCCACACACACACACACACACCAGTAAACTTTTTAGAAGAAAAAAAGAACAATTAAAAAAAGAAAATAATAATTGACTTATATTTAGTTAATAAAATTAAATTAGTAAATTAAATAAAAAAAAAAGTTTATTATTTTTTAAATAATATATATATTATATAAATAATAATAAATGTATACATGCATAAATAGTTTATAAGTACATAGATAAATATTAAAATAATACATTTAGAATAAAAATGATTAAAAATTATTATTATTAAATGAATACAAATTTAAAATAATGATGAAAACATTTACATGAATCCATATACATACACAAATAATATATATTATATATATATATATATATATATATATATATATATATAAATATACACATTGAGAATGAAAAAACATTATTATTATTATTATCATATTAAAATGCACAAATTAAATCATTAGAATAAATAAATTGTATTATTATTAATTAAATGTTTTAAAATATTAACTAAATAATTTCATAAGTATACATTTACATAATTATTTATATATATGTATATATAAACACGTTTAAATAAATGGTAACACTTCATAATGAGGTTCATGTATTAACTAACATGAACTAACCATGAGAAATACATTTGTTACTGTATTTACTAATCTTCGTTAATGTTAGTTAATGAAAAACAGTTGTTCATTGTTTGTTCATGTTAGTTCACAGTGCATATATATAAATACACACACACACACACACACACACACACACACAACTTTATATATAATTTGAAGGTTAAAATGAAGGTTTTGTCAGAATTTGTTGACTTCTGGGGTCAAAATTGTTCATTTGATCTAACTACTTAAATAAGTGCATATAAGAAAGCCTTTCATTTTCAGAAAGGAAAAATGACCCATTTCGGACGTCCCCAGGTGTCCCAGAGGGGGTTAGTCAGAAATATCGGCCTGTTTCAGTGCAGCGGTGGTGTAGCGAGTCGTAAGCCGCTCATTAGCATGTGCAGTGTCAGGCCTCCAGGAAACGCTCGGGTCACAGAGTCACGCTTTTATTTGTCCTGTGCTGTCGACGGGCCCTGCGGAGACCAGCACAGCGGTCCAGAGAGTGCGCGTGTGCTCATCTTCATGTCCGGAGCGTTCAAACTGCCCTGTAGCTGCTCTGGAGCGGGTCACAGGGATCCATATTAGATGTCCATTATTCACATCTGCTCAGAGGGCTTGGACATTTATTGCTTTTCTAACTTTTACAAAATTCTTTGCTTTTTTTGAGGCAAAATCTGAAGAATTCTACAGAATGGACACAAACATGGTAAAACAGAAGTATACGCTCTAAAAAAATGCTGGGTTAAAAACAACCCAAGTTGGGTTGAAAATGGAAAACACAGTGATTGAGCTGTTTTGACCCAGTTGTTGGGTTGTTTTGACCCAGTGGTTGGGTTGTTTTGACCCAGTGGTTGGGTTGTTTTGACCCAGTGGTTGGGTTGTTTTAACCAGTGGTTGGGTTGTTTTGACCCAGTGGTTGGGTTGTTTTGACCCAGTGGTTGGGTTATTTTGACCCAGTGGTTGGGTTGTTTTAACCCAGTGGTTGGGTTGTTTTAACCCAGTGGTAGGGTTTTTTTGACCCAGTGGTTGGGTTATTTTGACCCAGTGGTTGGGTTGTTTTAACACAGTGGTTGGGTTGTTTTAACCCAGTGGTTTGATTGTTTTAACCCAGTGGTTTGATTATTTTAACCCAGTGGTTGGGTTGTTTTAACCCAGTGGTTGGGTTGTTTTAACCCAGTGGTTGGGTTGTTTTAACCCAGTGGTTTGGTTGTTTTGACCCAGTGGTTGGGTTGTTTTAACCCAGTGGTTTGATAGTTTTAACCCAGTGGTTTGGTTGTTTTGACCCAGTGGTTGGGTTGTTTTAACCCAGTGGTTGGGTTGTTTTGACCCAGTGGTTGGGTTGTTTTAACCCAGTGGTAGGGTTGTTTTAACCCAGTAATTGGGTTGTTTTAACCCAGTGGTTGGGTTGTTTTAACCCAGTGGTAGGGTTGTTTTAACCCAGTAATTGGGTTGTTTTAACCCAGTGGTTGGGTTGTTTTGACCAGTGGTTGGGTTGTTTTGACCCAGTGGTTGGGTTGTTTTGACCCAGTGGTTGGGTTGTTTTGACCCAGTGGTTGGGTTGTTTTAACCCAGTGGTTGGGTTGTTTTGACCCAGTGGTTGGGTTGTTTTGACCCAGTGGTTGGGTTATTTTGACCCAGTGGTTGGGTTGTTTTGACCCAGTGGTTGGGTTATTTTGACCCAGTGGTTGGGTTGTTTTGACCCAGTGGTTGGGTTGTTTTAACCCAGTGGTTGGGTTATTTTGACCCAGTGGTTGGGTTGTTTTGACCCAGTGGTTGGGTTGTTTTAACCCAGTGGTAGGGTTGTTTTGACCCAGTGGTTGGGTTGTTTTGACCAGTTGTTGGGTTGTTTTGACCCAGTGGTTGGGTTGTTTTGACCCAGTGGTTGGGTTGTTTTAACCCAGTGGTTGGGTTGTTTTGACCCAGTGGTTGGGTTGTTTTGACCCAGTGGTTGGGTTATTTTGACCCAGTGGTTGGGTTGTTTTAACCCAGTGGTTGGGTTGTTTTAACCCAGTGGTTGGGTTGTTTTGACCCAGTAATTGGGTTGTTTTAACCCAGTGGTAGGGTTTTTTTGACCCAGTGGTTGGGTTATTTTGACCCAGTGGTTGGGTTGTTTTAACACAGTGGTTGGGTTGTTTTAACCCAGTGGTTTGATTGTTTTAACCCAGTGGTTTGATTATTTTAACCCAGTGGTTGGGTTGTTTTAACCCAGTGGTTGGGTTGTTTTAACCCAGTGGTTGGGTTGTTTTAACCCAGTGGTTTGGTTGTTTTGACCCAGTGGTTGGGTTGTTTTAACCCAGTGGTTTGATAGTTTTAACCCAGTGGTTGGGTTGTTTTAATCCAGTGGTTGGGTTGTTTTAACCCAGTGGTTGGGTTGTTTTGACCCAGTGGTTGGGTTGTTTTAACCCAGTGGTAGGGTTGTTTTAACCCAGTAATTGGGTTGTTTTAACCCAGTGGTTGGGTTGTTTTAACCCAGTGGTAGGGTTGTTTTAACCCAGTAATTGGGTTGTTTTAACCCAGTGGTAGGGTTGTTTTAACCCAGTGGTTTGATTGTTTTAACCCAGTGGTTTGATTATTTTAACCCAGTGGTTGGGTTGTTTTAACCCAGTGGTTGGGTTGTTTTAACCCAGTGGTTGGGTTGTTTTAACCCAGTGGTTGGGTTGTTTTAACCCAGTGGTTTGATAGTTTTAACCCAGTGGTTGGGTTGTTTTAATCAGTGGTTGGGTTGTTTTAACCCAGTGGTTGGGTTGTTTTAACCCAGTGGTTGGGTTGTTTTAACCCAGTGGTTGGGTTGTTTTGACCCAGTGGTGGGGTTGTTTTAACCCAGTGGTTGGGTTGTTTTAACCCAGTGGTTGGGTTGTTTTAACCCAGTGGTTTGATTGTTTTAACCCAGTGGTTTGATTATTTTAACCCAGTGGTTGGGTTGTTTTAACCCAGTGGTTGGGTTGTTTTAACCCAGTGGTTGGGTTGTTTTAACCCAGTGGTTGGGTTGTTTTAACCCAGTGGTTTGGTTGTTTTGACCCAGTGGTTGGGTTGTTTTAACCCAGTGGTTTGATAGTTTTAACCCAGTGGTTGGGTTGTTTTAACCCAGTGGTTGGGTTGTTTTGACCCAGTGGTTGGGTTGTTTTAACCCAGTGGTAGGGTTGTTTTGACCCAGTAATTGGGTTGTTTTAACCCAGTGGTAGGGTTGTTTTGACCCAGTGGTTGGGTTAAATGCTTTCCCAACATGCTGGGCAGTTTTATTTAACCCAACTGTTTAAAAATTACTATATGGCTAGCTTAAAAAAAAAACAAATTAGGTCGGAAATTAAAAATCAGACGATTCAAAGAGTCAACAATAATAATCAAAAGGTCAACATTTATTCATAAGCAATTTAATAAAGAGTGTAATAATACTCTAACGAGAGTTAGCTGACATGTAGTTGCAAAGATACTTCTAGTTAGTAGAATGTCTAAAGTGGACCATCAAAATAAAGTGTAGCCAAAAAAAAGAAAGAAGTAATGTTTTCATTCTCAGTTGATCCAGAATCGTGCAGCGGGCTAGAGTTCCAGTCGAAACATTTCCCCTAAGTGCCTGATCAATAACCGTGTGGGCAGAGGTTTCTATGCCCAGAAAGACCCATAGAGCCTCAAACAAAACAGGACAAAAATATCCTACTGCAAGCTGCACAAAATCCCGAGCATTATCGGCCGATCCTGATGTGTATTCCCCCTTCATCATTAAATGTCATTAGACGTCGTCTGCCCGGCCAGCGCTCCAGTGTGTTTGTAATGGAGCGTCAGTGTGAGCTGCGCTTGTTGTCTTTATTCGGAGCGTGGATGACTTTATTTGCTGCGGGAGGATTCATGTTGGTGTCAGGGCCACTGAGCCATCCGTCTGTCTCCGAGAGAAGTGCAGAGATGAGTTGTGTCTTCAGCAATCCCGCGGCCATATATTTAACTCCAATCTCTGTCACCGCCCCGCCAGCTTGGAGGAGACCAATTTTCTATATTTCAGCCGACAGCTTGAAAATGAACATTAAATATTGATCGCGGGTTACGTGACAAGCGCTGGGATGCTGTGAACCCTCCGGTCAACCGGATTTATTTTGGCGGAGCTATTTTTGGCCGTGTCTTCCAGCGGTTTGTGGCATTACGCGTCGAGAGCTTTTCCTCAGAGTAATTCAGCCTTTAAAATGTTTATCGGGTCAACATTTCAAAACCAAGCAGGCAAGACAGTGGAGAACTAGGTGATGAATGGTGTTTGAGAGCACGCTTCGTTCCGCAATACTATAAGAGCATTAATCACTCGAAGAAAGTGCTGGGTTAAGAATAACACGAGTTTGGGTTAAATGTTTGGCCCAGCCTGCTGGGTAGGTTGATTTAACTCAGCTACTGATTAAAAATGACTGTATTTCTTGCTTGAAATGAACTCAAAGTAGGTTGAAAATGAACATCCATTAATGTGTTTAATAAATAAACATGAAGTTTGATAAATAATAATAATTCAATTGCTGATTAATAAATATTGATTATTATTGTTGCCACTACACTCTAAAAAAATGCTGGGCTCAAAACAAGCCACTTTGGGTTTGGGTTGTCTTAACCCAGCTGCTGAGGTTGTTTTAACCCAGCGGTTTGGGTTGTTTTAACCAGGGATATGGGTAGGTTTAACCAGGGGATTTGGGTCGTTTCAACTGAGTGATTTGGGTTATTTTAACTGAGCGGTTTGTGTTACTTTAACCCAGCTTTTGGGTTGTTTTAACCCAGAGGTTTGGGTTGTTTTTACCAAGGCTTTGGGTCGTTTCAACTCAGCGATTAGGTTATTTTAACCCAGCTTTTAGTTTGTTTTAACCCATGGATTTGGGTTATTTTAATTGAGCGATTTGGGTTGTTTTATCCCAGCTTTTGGGTTGTTTTAACCCAGCGGTTTGGGTTGTTTTAATCAAGGCTTTGGGACATTTCAACCCAGCGATTTGGGTTGTTTTAACCAGGGATTTGGGTAGTTTCAACTGAGTGATTTGGGTTATTTTAACTGAGCGGTTTGTGTTACTTTAACCCAGCTTTTGGGTTGTTTTAACCCAGAGGTTTGGGTTGTTTTTACCAAGGCTTTGGGTCGTTTCAACTCAGCGATTAGGTTATTTTAACCCAGCTTTTAGTTTGTTTTAACCCATGGATTTGGGTTATTTTAATTGAGCGATTTGGGTTGTTTTATCCCAGCTTTTGGGTTGTTTTAACCCAGCGGTTTGGGTTGTTTTAATCAAGGCTTTGGGACATTTCAACCCAGCGATTTGGGTTGTTTTAACCAGGGATTTGGGTCGTTTCAACTGAGTGATTTGGGTTATTTTATCTGAGCGATTTGGGATACTTTAACCCAGCTTTTGGGTTGTTTTAACCCAGCTTTTGGGTTGTTTTAACCCAGCGGTTTGGGTTGTTTTAACCAGGGATTTGGGTAGGTTTAACCAGGGGATTTGGGTAGTTTCAACTGAGCAATTTGGGTTACTTTAACCCAGCTTTTGGGTTGTTTTAACCCAGCAATTAGGTTATTTTAACCCAGCTTTTGGGTTGTTTTAACCCAGCGGTTTGGGTTGTTTTAACCAGGGATTTGGGTCGTTTCAACTGAGTGATTTGGGTTATTTTATCTGAGCGATTTGGGATACTTTAACCCAGCTTTTGGGTTGTTTTAACCCAGCTTTTGGGTTGTTTTAACCCAGCGGTTTGGGTTGTTTTAACCTAGCGGTTTGGGTTGTTTTAACCAGGGGATTTGGGTAGTTTCAACTGAGCAATTTTGGTTACTTTAACCCAGCTTTTGGGTTGTTTTAACCCAGGGATTTGGGTTGTTTTAACCCAGCAATTAGGTTATTTTAACCCAGCTTTTGAGTTGTTTTAACCCAGCGGTTTGGGTTGTTTTAACCAGGGATTTGGGTAGTTTCAACTGAGTGATTTGGGTTATTTTTACTGAGCGATTTGGGTTACTTTAACCCAGCTTTTGGGTTGTTTTAACCCAGAGGTTTGGGTTGTTTTTACCAAGGCCTTGGGTCGTTTCAACTCAGCGATTAGGTTATTTTAACCCAGCTTTTAGTTTGTTTTAACCCATGGATTTGGGTTATTTTAATTGAGCGATTTGGGTTGTTTTATCCCAGCTTTTGGGTTGTTTTAACCCAGCAGTTTATGTTGTTTTAACCAAGGCTTTGGGTCATTTCAACCCAGCGATTTGGGTTGGTTTAACCCAGCTTTTAGTTTTAACTCAGTGATGTAGTTGATTTAACCTAGCAATTGGGTTAAATGTTTGACCCACCCTGCTGGGTAGTTTTTTTTAACTCAACTATTGTTTAAAATGACTGTATTGCTTGCTAAAAATGAAGACAAAGCATGTTGGAAATGAACATTTGTGAATGTTTAATGAATGAACATTTATTAATAAGTTTAATAATTAATAAATAAACAAAACTTGCCTTGGTGAAATAAAATGTTTTTAAGATGAAAAACTTTGAATCTAAGATTTTAGATTCTAAAATGACTAAAACTGGAATCAATATAAATGAAAGCTGACTTTAAAAACACAAGCACAAAAGCACAAAATAACAAGCTTTTGAATATTAAAATGTACAGAAAATAACATTTATCATCACTGGTTTGAGTCTTGTTATAGTCAATATTAAATCACAATTGACTATTTTCTTTCATAATGCATGTTCCTGCTCTTCCCTCTCATAATCTTTCATTAAAATACAATAACTTCCGCCTATAAAACACCTGATGTCAAAAATCACCCCCAATTCCCTCCATCCATGTTTTCCACCATCCTGATGGATAACATCAGGTTTCAATTTCTGAAAATCAGATTTCCCTCTGAAATCAAATGCATCACATTACAGAAGTAAAATGGATGGTGTCACATTGACATGACTAAATATATGCAAATCAATTATAAACTACTTCAAAGCAATATTGCATTTCCAGAAGCCTGTTCATGTCGTAACTCGAACGACCGTCAAATGCGGTAAAACACAGACCTCTGACTCCAACAGAGCAATAACTACACGCCGCTCCGCTCCGCTGCATAAATGATGCTTGTTCACAGACGCTTTATATCTTTGCATCTCATTTAAAAACAGAAGGTGATTTGTGTTGATCTGCCGGAGGCCTCGGAGCGCCCACTTAGTTCACTTGTTTGAACAACCGGCCCTGATTACGCCAATACATTTACTGTAACGTCTCTTATTTCTTGTGCAAGATGCATGACGGCGAGGCTCTGATCCAGATTCATAAATATGAAGATTTACTAGTAGGTTTCAAACAGCGGCGGGATTCTTTCATCAAAAGATTATGCTTTAATCAACGAACATTATCATCGAGAACATGCAGAGAATGTTAAGCACCCATCCATGATCAGACCGGTCATGAAACCCTGCATCAGCATCATCAGAGTGGGACGAGAATGAGACATCAAACTGAACAAATTGTTTTTGATCTCCCCAGTCCATCATGTTCAGAAACGTCTAAACGTCTCTCCATCAGTGAAGAACAATGTAAGGATGAACGCCGTCTGCGTGAGATTGTCCAGCTTTGTTGTTGTTGAGCTGTTAAAGCTCCGCCCTCTTCTGGAGCAGCAGCTCATTTGCATTTAAAGGGACACACACAAAAACGGCATGTTTTTGCTCACACCCAAATAGAGGCAAATTTGACAAGCGACACATTCTGGAGACACCAGACCGATATTACATCTTGTGAAAAGGACATTATAGGTCCCCTTTAAATAGAACAAATTTAAATGACATTTGGGAATATATTCAAGATTAGGTTTTATATAGTCTGGTGTGATATTGGTGCAATTTATCAAAATTGATCTGTAACACAAACATATTTTTAAAATCATTTTCTTAGACCAACTGACTGGCTGTTCAAACTGCAGTTGCTTTTGTTAACACGCCTGCACTGGTTGCAATCAGTGATTGGAAAAAGCTTCTCGAAACTCTGAATCAATTAAAACCATTGCTTTGCATAATTATTCACCGTTTCAAAGCACTTAAAACATCACAGGCTGATGTTAAGAACGGCGTAAATGCAACAAAAACTGCAAATTGGCTCATTTTCATGATGGCTGTTGCTTCTGTGGATTTTTGTTTGTCACAAGATGACAAAAGAGGAAAACACACGTGAAATCAGACATCAGACGATCAGAGGATTTGGATCAAGTTTGAGAAAGTCTGATTTCATGTGTGGTTTTCTCAACAAAAAACTAAACAGGCAAAAAAAAAAAAATAATACCTTAATGAACAAGGCCCAAAGCACCAAAATGCAACAAAAAAAATACACTCAAAAAAAATATTTCATAGTTTTTTGTAATTTAATTACATGGCAATTTTCCATCCATTTGGATGACATAGTTTTAACATGAACAAACTAATAAACTTAATGTGATTCATATTTGTCAGTCATACGTAAATGAAATAGGTCAGATTTATGTAATAGTGACTTTTATCTTCAGTTGATTTCATCAGTTGTAGTTCTTGTGTTTCTCTGTCCTTCAGTGATTCTGCTTGTTAACAGCAGGCGTTCATCATTAATGCTCAATCATCACTTCTTGTGTTTCTCTGTCCTTCAGTGATTCTGCTTGTTAACAGCAGGCGTTCATCATTAATGCTCAATCATCACTTCTTGTGTTTCTCTGTCCTTCAGTGATTCTGCTTGTTAACAGCAGGCGTTCATCAGTAATGCTCAATCATCACTTCTTGTGTTTTTCTGTCCTTCAGTGATTCTGCTTGTTAACAGCAGGCGTTCATCATTAATGCTCAATCATCACTTCTTGTGTTTCTCTGTCCTTCAGTGATTCTGCTTGTTAACAGCAGGCGTTCATCATTAATGCTCAATCATCACTTCTTGTGTTTCTCTGTCCTTCAGTGATTCTGCTTGTTAACAGCAGGCGTTCATCATTAATGCTCAATCATCACTTCTTGTGTTTCTCTGTCCTTCAGTGATTCTGCTTGTTAACAGCAGGCGTTCATCATTAATGCTCAATCATCTCGTAATGATCTCATTAACTCTGACACTGCTTCAATGGTGCTTTAACTCAGTAGTGCGCACACACATGACCACTAAACAGTGTTCATTAACCTGTGAACTATTACATAAATCTGACCTATTTCATTTACGTATGACTGACAAATATGAATCACATTAAGTTTATTAGTTTGTTTATGTTAAAACTATGTCATCCAAATGGATGGAAAATTGCTATGTAATTAAAACTTATGTTTAGACTGAAATATTTTTTTGAGTGGAAGCATTGGCATATTCCCTTGGTTATTTCTTCATAGATCTGTGCTGCCATCAAAAAACAACAATTGCAAAATTGCATTCATCCATGACTTGGTTCTTACCTTCGTATACAGCCTGAGAAGGCAATATTTCCCATCCAGTGCGATTCGAAGAGCAAGCGTTCCTGAAGGGATTAGTAGGGAGTGTAACATACCTTTCAGCTTTAAAAGCAAATGAAACTGCTGATTTGTCCAACATTATTCATTGATCCACCATTAATAATGTGAAACTCTGACTTTTTCTGTTATGGTTGCAGTCCAGGGAAGAAGTGCACGGCAAGGAAGTCTTGGAACATGTAATGGTTTACTGATAAACCAGGAGAATCATTACACGCAACACCAGTTAAACAACATCAAAGCTTGACAAGGACACGACAGGAACTCGGAGCTTAAATGACGGGAGACACAAGGAGATGACGAGACTGATTAACAACACACACCTGACACGAATGAACGACGAAGACAAGGGATGGGACAAAACACAGATATACATGTAACAGTTACACGGCTTTTCAAAGTAAATGCTTGACCGAGACCCAGTTTTATTCAATCTCTTTCTGCTCTCAAGATGTTAAAGTCAACATGAATTCACAATCGACTCGTTCCTGGTCTTAATGTGAACGATTCATCTATACGTGTTATTTGAAAGAGAGAATATCACAGACTTCTTTGCAAATAAAATCAAGAAAGTTTCCGTCACATTACAGCTGTAGACTAGGCAAGGAAAAGAAGTTTCTGCAAAGAAACTTCATTCCAGTTTTAGAGGGTCTTTGTATCTCGCACAGATGGTTGTGAAATCTGAGACAAACCTACAGCTGTTTTTCCTGATCAGACCGACATCAGAAAACGCAGAAACGCTGCTGTGCGCTGTGATCCAAATGTTCTCTAACACCAGACTTATGCTTTTCACACCACAGAATCCGAAGTCTCTTCGTGCTGCATGTGTCTCTTCTCTGAGCGTCCAGAGGAGACGGGGACTCTTGTGCTGCTGTAGATGCTTTAATATCAAAGGAGTCCTTGAGACTCTATTTCAAAGGCAGCGCGGTCCTCGTGATCCACACTGAACCAGACAGTCTTGTGCGTGTCGAGGCAAGAAACACAGCCAAGGTTGTTCTAGTTTTTCTGCAGCAGATTCCAGTGTGAAGACGTCCACCAAACAGCAGGTTCAATGGACACTTAGTGAACTGCTGGATGTCACCTGCACTGGACATCACTGTAGTGCTGATGAGATGTTTACACTTTGGTTGTTGCCAGGGTGTTGCTATGTGGTTGTGCATAAAAAAGGTTCTATATAGAACCATAAGGGTTCCGTCAGATGCTTCATATCCAGAACCTTAAAAGGTTCCATCAGACGCTTCATCTGTAGAACCTTAAAGGGTTCCGTCAGACGCTTCATCTGTAGAACCTTAAAGGGTTCCGTCAGATGCTTCATCTGTAGAACCTTAAAGGGTTCCATCAGGAGCGTCATCTGTAGAACCTTAAAGGGTTCCGTCAGGCGCTTCATATCCAGAACCTTAAAAGGTTCTGTCAGACACTTCATATGTAGAAACTTAAAGGGTTCCGTCAGACAGTTCATCTGTAGAACCTTAAGGGGTTCCATCAGATGCTTCATCTGTAGAAACTTAAAGGGTTCCGTCAGACAGTTCATATGTAGAACCTTAAAGGGTTCCGTCAGACGCTTCATATGCAGAACCTTAAAGGGTTCCGTCAGGAGCTTCATCTGTAGAACCTTAAAGGGTTGCGTCTGACGCTTCATCTGTAGAACCTTAAAGGGTTCCATCAGACACTTCATCTGAAGAACCCTAAAGGGTTCCATCAGACGCTTCATCTGTAGAACCTTAAAGGGTTCCGTCAGACACTTCTATTAAAGTGTTTTGCATATTGATCAATTTTCAATGATAAACATTTCAAGGTCAAACATTGTGCTGCTTGGTTGCATACTCAATATGGTACTTTAGGCTATGTGGGTATTTTATCCATACAGAAAATCATATTGCAAAAACAGTGAGAGTTGTGTAGTAATACACATTAATGTGGCATCAAACCCTCCGTTCCAGTAGAGAATGTTCTGAAAGGCTCTGCAGGTGGCGATGACCTTAAGTGATGCAGAGAAAGAACTTTATGATGATGAAAGTGCAGCTGGCATCCAGAACAGACCCATGTGGAGAGATGATAAAAGCATTCTGTTGTGAGCTCATGCACTCAGACTCAGAGTTCAGATGCTGGACGTTCCCTAATGCACTGCAGGGTTTAAGATCTAAACTGGTTTAGGGTTGTGTAGTTCCAGCCAGACCGCATACTAGTGGTTAACTGATACGTGCTTTTCAACAGGGCTGCAATCACTGCTGACATTGAGGAGGATATATATATGATGTTCTTGATGCTGTTCTCCATCATGCATGTGTTGTTGAGATGACAAAATGTTTTAAATGTTACATTTTTAGGCTGGTCTGCCTCAGCGGTCTCACATCAATGTCAGAAATGAGTAAGATTGCCAATCAAATCAAAGGAGGCGGGGCTTAAGGCGAATGCCAACAGGAAGCTTTAGTTTTAGTCATGAAAGAAAGAATCTAAACATTTAACATTTGACAACTGCTTTACGATAGAAATGTCCAGCGACTGACAGAAATGTCCAACTACTCAAAAAAAAAACTACAACAATTTTATGAAATTTCACTGTTTTGAATTAAAAATATGCCATTATTTACAGGATTACAGGATGAATTTGATGAGACTTTTTAAATATGAATGTGTGAATGTTTGCATATTCAAAAAATAATATAAATATATATATATACATATATATTTATTGTGTGTGTGCATTTCTCATTTTAATTGAACGCTTCTCACTTTAATTCAGTTTAATAAAATACTGAAATAGCTCAAATTTAAATAAAAAATGAAATAAACTAAAATAAAATTTAAATAAAAAATGAATAAAAACAATAAACATTTAAAAACAGAAAACTACTCAAATGACAAAAACACAACAAAACTCATAAAATGAAATGAAAACAGAAAATATAAAAATAAAAACATTCAAAATAGTAATAAAAACTATAATAGTATCTCAGCGTTACTAAAATAACACTGACGTTCATTGATTGATCGAAATAGAGACAAAGAAATTACAAAAAAGAATAATAAATAGATAACTGTCCATCCAAATTCTGAAAAAATAAGTGCAAAACAACAAACAAACAAACAAAAGCGACTGGCCTTTACTTTAAGGATACGTTTTAACAGGCAAACACGGTCGGTCCTGATATTTCAAGTTGACTAAAAGTGGAATAAGGCGATGAAAAACAACATCCATGTAAAACAGGGCGGTGAAGGACAGTGGCTTCATTATTTACAGACAGACCTTGAGAGTGATGCTCCCATTTAATGGAGAGAAAGAAAAAAAGCCAATCAGCCAGATTATGTGGATGCAATTACAACATCAAAGCCACAGGGCTCCTTAAAAACCACAAGAAAAAAAGTCTTTACCAGCATATCGAGGCAACTGTATGCAAATTCATCCCTGATGGAGTCATGTGGTTATCTGTCACGAGAAACATCAGACAAAGGACAGCAGAATGAGCTTTTCGCTTAAATGCTTCCATCCGTTTCTCGCAGACTTTTATTAGACCGGTAATGCGGCATCTGTGGGGAATGTGAGACAAACGCAATTGTGCTTTTTCTGCTGTTGTTATTTTAGAGTTTGAGGCTGATGATACGAGCCACAAAACTAGCCCTGACGGAAAGGGACACATCCTGAAAGGATTAAATGATAAAAAAAGAGGGTTAATACGGCAATAGATTGTTCTGTGCCATCTTCAAATTGTCTTCTAATTTCCTTGAGGAGAAAAACTTGTAATGGTGTTGCAGAAAATACCTCTCTCGGGCTCAAAGAGCCATCGCTGCGTTACGTTCGGAGGAATTATGAACCAATGAAAGATGAAAAACTCATTTTAACAGATGGTTTTGCTGCGTTATGGTTTAATGCTGTGCTTTATAGAATGTTTTACACCCAGCCAAAGACATCAGGGTCGGCCGAGTGTTGAGAGCTCATTTTAAAGGGTTGGTTGACCCAAAAATAACGACTTTTCAACAATATCTAGTGATGGCCGATCCACGAATCTTTTGTATCGAGTCAGTGGTTCGGATCGCGTGTTAAACTGCCAAAGTCACGTGAACTGTTGAAATTGCGAATCACTAATGACATAGCGAAGCCTTGTTCACTGAAACCACTGATTCGACACAAAAGATTCGTGAAGCTTCACGAATCGGTGTCCTGAAATCGACCATCACCGGATATTGTTGAAAAGTCGTTATTTTGTTTTTTTGCCGCACAGGTTGAACCACTGTGGTCACATGACCTGTTTTAAATATGCTTTAGTGTCTTTCTGGACATCGAAAGTGACTCACTGAACCATCGGATTTCATCAAAAATATCTTCGTTTGTATTCTGAAGATGAACGAAGGTCTTACGGGTGAGTAATCAATGACAGAATTTTCATTTTTTTGGGCGAACTGTTCACGAAGTTAACAAGAAAACATATTCACTGCCCGTTTTCATCTTTAAGTCACTTTTGAGGAGGCTGGGATGTGAAGGTCTGTAGGTCAAGTTCACTCTTCAGAGTCTTGTTTTATCATTATCTGCTGTGAAGCCCTGGATATGCTTCTTTTGTTTGTCGAACGCACAGCCTTGTATACTTCATTCGACTCGATACAGGTGTTCGACACGTGCAGTTGTGATCAATCTCTCACCAAGAGTTACAACACTTTGCATTTCATGCACAAATGAGGGTTCTTTCTAACCTCTTCACACAATCTCTCGTCTCTGTAGGCCTCCAGTGTCACAGTAGCTCGCATGCGTTCCGGTCTGTTCTGATTATGCAGTTTTTCTTTGACTACCTTGTGAATCGACGCGCCAGGGCATGGCTGCCACCTTGTGGATAAACTAATGCGCATGCGTGATCTGCTCGTTTGAGCCGTTATACAGAAATACGTGCGTACAGTACGTGCGTACTCTTCTGATGACGAAATTCGTGTTTCGCGCGCTGTGCGCTGATCCACTCGTACTCGTAAAACCTGAAGTATACTTTGGGCTTTAGTGTTGCAAAATTCAAGAAATTTTAATGGGAATAAACAGGAAATTTGCTATTAGCCTATAACATCGAACTTAGTGTAAAATGCCTACTCATGACCAAATAAAACGTTTATATTCATGTTTGAGTATTATACAGTTTCTCCAAATTTCCAATGAAGTTTCCCAGCTTAACTTCTCATGGAAATATTCTGGAAATTTACCAACCGTATATGCTAGCCTGTATTTTTGCGGTATCATATTTACCGCATTAACCAGCATTATTGTTTTATAGAGTAAAGTGATGAATTGCGTGTAAAAAAAGCAGGAACATGTACAGTGAATTTTGATTTCCGGTTGCCTGTAAATGTAACTTCAGGTAACAGTCAACCGAAATGCTGTAAGAGTTGTGCATTTTTCAACAACATTCATAAATATCGTACACACAGCATGATGTTAATATCCACTATATAGACGTTTATATTAAATCAAACAGACCCTATTGGAAGAAAATGCAATTTCCCAGAATCTAATCTACTTTATAAACACATTTTGACATCAAAAAATAACTCAATGCTGCATGACACAATTAAAATGAGTTTTACTGTACTGAACCGTAGAGAAACGTCTAATTGGAAGATGCATTTTACATATTGGGAATAAATAAACAAGATTAGTCCAAATCAGTTAGGGTATTTATCTTTGAATTCTTCTTTCTGTCATTACAATTCAACATCTTGTGTCTGAGGTGTACAGTAAGTAACGTACATGTGTTTGTTTGGTAATTACACTTGAAAAGAGCCATCTGGCTCACGGTTTTTATTAAAAATATGGTGTACATAAATAATAAAATACATTTTTTTTGTCTCTATGTTTTTAAAACTGCTTCAGTATGTTTTGCTGTGCAGAAAACTTCCCTAGTCATCAGTTTTATTCAGTCGTCGAGTATTATTGAGCAACACGCGGGAAAGCGCGGTCACGTGATCGAGTGAGCGCGCGCTGTGCACGCGCGCGTCGTGATCAGCTGCCCTCGGTCACATGACTCGATCTCTCAGCTGAGCAGCAGCAGCATGGCATCCTCGCAGCAGTGAGTTTCTTGAGTGTTATTTGAATATTATACTATAATACTCTGAATTTTTTATTTTAGTCATAATCACGCAACGTTAAGCGCGTGCAGAGGCGTGTTCTCCTGCGCATGCGCGGAGCTCGCTGTTTTCAGGGTCTGATATTTTGCAGACGTTTGTACATGTTTTCTTCTTTAATTTGCGTCACAGTTGTTGTTTCTGTGTTGTTTTGCGACTAAACTCTGCTTTTAGTCGATTTTTGGGGTTATATACATTCCTTTACAAGAAAGTACTATAGTAATACCATGGT
>CM074278.1:33087939-33100439 GCA_037194245.1 Opsariichthys bidens
TACAGCACTTATAGGGCTTTTTTAATGAATGAAATCAATCTTGCATAGTTAAGTGGCTCTTCAACCTCTCTCTGAGTCAGATGTGTTGTTCTGCAGGAGTCGTTTTTCCACTGGACCTTCGGTGTGACGGAGGCCGATTGCTATGGTGCCATCGACGTGAACTCAAAGAAATCCATCCTGTTTGTTCCCAAGCTGCCGGAGAGCTACGCCACATGGATGGGCGAGTGAGTGACTCTCATTCTCTCAGATGGGTGAACTTGGATGTGCAAGTATAATTTTCATGCTGATGTCTGCTGATATGATTGCTTTGAAATGCTCTGCAAACGTTTTATTTTTCTGACTCTGTGTAATTTCACTGGAATGAATTTCTCTGTCCCTCAGTGACTTTATTTGATTTTATATATATATATATATGAGATACAGATACAGTAGCGGTCAAAAAAATCACTTTTTAATGTTTTTGAAAGAGTCTCTTCTGCTCACCAAGACTGCATTTATTTGCTCAAAAATCTAGAAAAAACAGTAATATTGTGAAATATTATTACAATTTAAAATAATGGTTTTCTATTTTGATATACTTTAAAATGTAATTTATATCCAGTGATCAAAGCTGAATTTTCAGCATCATTACTCCAGTCTTCAGTGTCACATGATCCTTCAGAAATCATTCAGATATAATATAATATAATATAATTTATATAATACAATTTTATATATATATATATGTGTGTGTGTGTATATATAATAATATATAATAATGTAATATAATATAATATAATAATATTATCAATGTTTGAAACAGTTGTACTGCTTAATATTTTTTTTATAACCTGTGATGCTTTTTTAAGGATTCTTTGATGGATAAAAAGTTTTAAAAGGCTAAACAGATTTTGTTTCTAACAGTATAAGTCTTCACTATAACTTTTTTTTATCAGTTTAACACATCCTTATTTTATGTCACAAATAAACCCCAACCAGAAGTGGAGCAATGATGCTGAAAATTCAGCTTTGATCACTGGATATAAATTATATTTTATAGCATATTCCAAAAGAAAACCATTATTTTACATTTGTAATAATATTTCATATTTTTCCCGCTAAATATAACCTGTCCGCATTGCATTGTAACATTAACAGAAACATCCTCTCCCAATCCTCCTCATAATGCGGAAACAGGCAGGCGTGGAAATCGAGCTCTGAAAGGTTCTGGGACTCATAAAAGCCTCGCGGTTGTGACGTGCTGTTAAAGCGGTCGGAAGTGTAAGGAGATCCGCTTTGAGTCGGACGGTACAGTCAGAATCTGCTGTCGAGCTTTGAAATCAGCCTGCTTTTTAAACCTTCCTTTCAAAGGTGCTGCGGGAATTTCTCTTCCTGTTCATGCCGGATAAGCCGTCCTAATCTAATACAGGTTTCCCCGGTTCATCGGATGAGTTTGTTCCCGTCTCGGGTCGTGTTTTTGATCAGCGACCCGGCATTCAATTCTCTTTTTTTTTTTTTGGGATGTCACGATGTGCATTATTCCCGTATTAATGCCATTATGTTTATTTAACGGCTTAACGCATAATTAATTACATAATTAGTGGCGTTAAGACGAGCGTCGCTAGTGCTCACGCTGGAGTTAATGATTTGCTCAAACCCCTGACCTTTAATATCACACTCGTCCTTCACTGCTTAATTCATCCTGCAGGTTTCGGAGATATTTATCTCGTTTTTTTTCCTCCTTTGGGATTTTAAACATTAATTAGTAAAGAGTTCTGAGCCTTGAACCAAACCAGCCATTACACGTACATTTTTATATAAATGTCTGAGGGAATGAATGAACTACTCATCCAGTTTGACCCTTCGCACTTAGTTACCGTTGCTACGTCCGCTCTCACGCCACACATCATGTTCTCACGCGGTCACGAATACATCCCGGAGCGAAGAGGACACTGACAACGCGTGAAACTGAAATTATTGTACGTTTAATCAATAAATGGCGTCTAGTGTGCGTTTAATGTGTCGCTCCTCGATCGTCTCTTCATACGAGTTCATTTATAGCATCAAATAAACACGAATGTTGTTTCAAGACGTGATTCAAGTTCACCAACGTTCATCTACTGACTCCCCTGACCGCTTTGACCGACAAAACGGCGGATTCTGATTGGTCAGATCGCCTGTCAATCAAACTGCCGGCGAAGTGTCAGTTACGAGTTTTTGTGTCACATTTCTGACTTTTGTTTTTGAATCGCGAGATATAAAGTCGTTATATTGAGAAAAAGAGTCAAAATTGTGAAATACAAACTCAATTTTTCAGAAAAAACTTTTTTAATCACGCAATTATGACTTTATTACTTGCATTTGTCCATTTATATCTCCCAATTATGACTTTATAAAACGATTCTGGGCTGTGATTGGTCAGATCGCCTGTCAATCAAATGACCTACAGTAATCGAATCGGCCATTACAATAAAATACAAACTATTGACGAGTCATAGATGGAGTTTAACAAAAAGATTTTTGATAGAAATTATTCAAAATGAGCAATTAAACACTAGTTTTATAAAAATGAAGTTAAAACCACACATTTTTCATGTTTTTGAGTCACCAAAGCTGAATTTATTTGATCAAAAATACCTAAAAATTGTGAAATATTATTACAATTTAAAATAACCATTTTATTTATTTATATATTCATAAAATATAATTTATATCCAGTGATCAAAGCTGAATTTCCAGCATCATTCCTCCAGTCTTCAGAGTCACATGATCCTTCAGAAATCATTCTGATATGATGATTTCATGCTCAAGAAGCATTTATGATTATTATCGGTGTAGAAAACAGCAATTTTTGCATTAATTTTTTTTAATTTTCATGATTATATGATAAATAGAAAGTTTAAAAGAGCTAAACAACATCTTTTCTGCCACGTTTGATCAATTTAATGCATTCTTGCTGAGTAAAAGTGTTATTTATTAAAATCTTTGAATAATATTAATGATCTATAACTGAAATATCCCTATTTTCTGCACCATTTCAGCGAAGGACGAAATCAAGCATGTTTGCAAACTCCATAGCCGTGTTTCTATATTAGTAAAGCTCTCCAAGTTATTGATGTGCAATTTGAAAATGAGGTTGGAGTGTGTTTGCATGAATACTTCACTTCCGAGAACCAAAGACACTCGACGTCAAGAGTCCATTTACTTGATTATCCGACGGCTGCAGAGAGCAGAATCAAGATTGAGTCCAGAGGATCAGTTTTTCAATGCATTTAAAATCACGTGAGGAACCGGCCCCAAACGGCCTTCGCTAAAAACGCGAAGAGAACGGATTTTGTTTGATCGCGTAAAAACGAGAAGGATCAAACTACAGCACGTCACTCCACAGGAAGTTCTCATTAAACCTCTTTCTGTCTGTCTGTGTCGACAGG
The DNA here is from genome assembly GCA_037194245.1 of Opsariichthys bidens. Taxonomy (NCBI): domain Eukaryota; kingdom Metazoa; phylum Chordata; class Actinopteri; order Cypriniformes; family Xenocyprididae; genus Opsariichthys; species Opsariichthys bidens. Next base: position 33,091,350 of record CM074278.1, read on the forward strand.
ATCTTCCCGCCTGAACACTTCAAGGAGAAATACGCTGTGGATGAGGTGCATTACACCGCTGACGTGAGTCGTGTTCCGCTTTAAACAATTGCTTTTAAGTAAATGTATTTCTTGTGCTCGTTCGTTTGCCCTCATTAGATTTGACTTGCGTAATGAAGATGATGGAGTTCATTTTGTGGCCTTGAGTTGGTTTTGTTTGTAGTTTTTGGTGCCTTTATTTCTTTCAAATGAATATGTTGTTCAGATGGAACTGACGATCAAGTATATATGATTATAAATATAAAATATTATACTTTTATGTAATAATAAATAATAATGATAATAATAATAATAATAATGACAATCGTTTAATAATTTTATTATTATTTTATATTATTGTAGTTGTTATTATTTTGTTACAATAAAATAAAATGTGTGCATATATATATATATATAATAAATAATATTACAATAAATTATAATTATACTGTATAATGTAATATAATAATATAACATAATGTGTACGTATATATGACCAAATATAATATAAAAAATATATAATAGTATAATATTAATAAACAATTTATATACAATTTATATATAGATATACATATTATTTATTTATATTTTTTTTACATATATATATAATAAAATAATATTACAATAAATTATAATTATACTATATAATATAATATAAAATAATGTGTATGTATATATGACCAAATATTATATTAAAAATTATATAATAGTATAATATTAATATTATATATAACATTATAAAATGTGTATATATATATATATATATATACACAATTATATAATAGTTTGTTAATTTGTTTATAACTCATTAATATAGTAATTATAATTTTAAATTATATTTTTATTTAGTCACTTAAATATTATTACTTTATATTGTGCTTATTTTGTTCTAAAAATTGTGTATAATTTTTTTCATCACAAAATAACTACAATAATAGTACAACAATACTGAAGTGACTAATATAAAATTAGAATTAATGCATATTATCATATATAAAATTAATAGAAACATATATGTGTGTGATATGCATTAATTATAATCATTTATATTAGTCATTTTATTATTATAGTTATTAATGTAATTTATTAATATTAATTTACTAATTAATTGTTTATGTTATTTATATTAAAATCATTTTTAATTTTGTGTAGTCATGTAATGATTGGTCAGATTCGCTCGTGGTTTAGTTTTGGTGCTGATTTAATGGTCAAATGAAGATGTTCAGTATCAAAATAGTTAGATAGATACACTGTTGGCTCACTGGCCAATGCAACGATATTTACAATGGCCAAATACGGGAAGGTTAATCAGCCTGTTTGATGGACATCAACAGCGAGAACAGTGTGCTGCAGGTTAAATGTGCACAAAATGAAACCTTTTATAGGTTAGAAATCACATTTTAAAATCCTAAAGGCAGGCAGAAGATCCTCAGACTCAATGAAACGAGAGCATAAAGCCCTTTAGATCATCGCAGACAGATAATTATTTTCCTGTAATGGTATCAAACACACGCAGCATGTTGAGATGCAGCCGTTTAAGTGTAATCGGGAGTTGTTAACTGGGATATCGGCGCCTCCAGCCGTGCGTCAGTTCTCCACATGTAGAAAGCAGTCATGCTTGCATGATGAATAATTCGCTGTGTTTTAAAATGCCCTCGAAGATGTTTTTTTTTTTTCTCGTTGTCAAGAGCTCTGCTTCCAAAATTCAAGTGACTGCATTTTAAGTCCTTTCCAAAAGGCAGAAAAATTACATTTTTTATTTATGCGTTTGGCAGGCGCTTTTATTCAAAGTGACACGTTGCATTCAGGCTACTTTTTTTTTTTTCAGTTCAAAGACGCCTAATTTTGGCCAAATTCTAGGCAGTGCTTCACATGAAAGGCAATCCCTCAATGCATTGCTGTGAGTTTAGTTAAAAGTTGGTGGACGGCAACGGCAGCAATTTATATTGAAGTTCAGATTGATTCCTCGTCCATTGACTGCATTCGTTAGAACGGTTCTCCCGGGTCCGCATTAAGAGAGAGTACTTCTGCAATGCATGCTGGTCCGGTGACGCCCATCCTGGTTTCAGAATTACATGTGAGAATTTTTCTGTCCAAATGAGGGTCATTTTGAAATGTCATTTTGTCAGAATCACACATCATGTTCTCATGGAGTGAAAAATACAGTTTCATATTTAAAATATAGTACTTTTTTAAAGCAGTTGAATCAATAAATGGCGTCTAGTGTGCGTTTAATGTGTCGCTCCTCGATCGTCTCTTCATACGAGTTCATTTATAGCGTCAAATAAACATGAATGAGCATCAGAAGGAATGGCGGATTCTGATTGGTCAGATCGCCTGTCAATCAAAACTGCCGGCGAAGTGTCAGTTACGAGTTTTTGTGTCACATTTCTGACTTTTGTTTTTGAATCGCGTGATATAAAGTCGTTATATTGAGAAAAAGAGTCAAAATTGTGAAATACAAACTCAATTTTTCAGAAAAAACTTTTTTAATCACGCAATTATGACTTTATTGCTTGCATTTGTCCGTTTATATCTCCCAATTATGACTTTATAAAATGATTCTGGGCTGTGATTGGTCAGATCGCCTGTCAATCAAATGACCTACAGTAATCGAATCGGCCATTACAATAAAATACAAACTATTGACGAGTCATAGATGGAGTTTAACAAAAAGATTTTTGATAGAAATTATTCAAAATGAGCAATTAAACACTAGTTTTATAAAAATGAAGTTAAAACCACACATTTTTCATGTTTTTGAGTCACCAAAGCTGAATTTATTTGATCAAAAATACCTAAAAATTGTGAAATATGCTTTGACGGATAAAACGGCGGATTCGGGGCTATGATTGGTCAGATCGCCTGTCAATCAAACTGCCGGCGAAGTGTCAGTTACGAGTTTTTGTGTCACATTTCTGACTTTTGTTTTTGAATCGCGTGATATAAAGTTGCGAGATATAAACTCGTTACATTGAGAAAAACAGTCAAAATTCATCATCAATCAAATAAATGGCCGATTCGATTACTGTACGTCATTTGATTGACAGGCGATCTGACCAATCACAGCCCCGAATCCGCCATTTCGTCCGTCATTTTATAAAGTCATAATTGGGAGATAAAAACGGACAAATGCAAGCAATAAAGTCATAATTGCGTGATTAAAAAAGTTTTTTCTGAAAAATTGAGTTTGTATTTCACAATTTTGACTCTTTTTCTCAATATAACGAGTTTATATCTCGCAACTTTATATCACACGATTCAAAAACAAAAGTCAGAAATGTGACACAAAAACTCGTAACTGACACTTCGCCGGCAGTTTGATTGACAGGCGATCTGACCAATCAGAATCCGCCTTTCCTTCTGATGTTCATCATGTTTATTTGATGCTATAAATGAACTCGTATGAAGAGACGATCGAAGAGCGACACATTAAACGCACACTAGACGCCATTTATTGATTAAACGTACAATAATTTCAGTGTCACGCGTTGTCAGTGTCCTCTTCGCTCCGGGATGTATTCGTGACCGCGTGAGAACGTGATGTGTGGCGTGAGAGCGGACGTAGCAACGGTAACCAAAGGGGGCGGGGCTTTGCGAACGGTCAAAGCCATTCGAATGGTTACCGGCCAATACAATGATAACGAAATGGCCTGGTTGTTATATATGGCGGTTACGACGAGACGTGTTTGTGTTTTTCCTTTTCCGTCGGCCCGCACAAGTGCCTCACAGTTCCTCTTTTCTTCTCTTTGTGTGCGAGAGCGTTAATGACCTTCTCCCGAGGTTCCTCTCAGCGCTGCTTAAACAGATCATTTGAGAAGGCAAACAGAGCTGCTGGGAGCAGAGAACAGAGGGAGATATCTGTAATCTTACAAAACAAATGAAATCTCCAAGGCAAATACACAACACCCACAAACTCGGCGCGTTTAATCCCGAGCGCTGACGGAGACGGGCCGCATCGGGGTCTTTGACATTCACGAGCGTCCCCGTCCTCGGCTGTTGCCCTGAGCGGCTGGATAAAATACGCAAGAATGACTTTGAGAGTCCTCGGACTGTCTTTGCATTTGTTGAATTTATGCAGACTTGATCGCAAGATGTTTGTTGCCGCTGTGGAAGTGAACTTGACGTGACGCAAACTTCGCTTTAATGTGCAGAAACGAATGCATTTTTCTGTTGTTTGTTTTCGGAGCATCTTTTCGCCCAACCGATTTCACGTTGTTTTTGCAACTCCGTTTTTAAAACCAAAGGCTGTATCTGTTCGTGCAGTATCAATAAATACGGTAAAAATATGTATCGTTCGTTGTTAGTTAAAGTATTAACTGATATTAGACCTTTATTATAACTATTACCTGCTGTTATTTGCAAACTCGTACTTTCAGATTCATTAGAAGTCAATCCAGTTATAAATGAAACAATGCATTTGTTTTCATTTTTAAAATAGAAATGAGCGACTGCATGTAGCAGAAAGAGTGATTTATGCATATTTTATTTGCAATGTTTTTATTCAGAGAGTACATTAATGGACATTTTTAAGAGTTTCTGCTGGGGGAAATATGACTTTTTTGCATGAAATATCAAATTGAAAGATATGTTTTTGTTATTATTAATATTGTTATTTTCATTTGCGTATGTATTTGTGTGTTGGTTATTGTATACAGTTATATTAAATATTCTTGTTGCACTGCAAAAAAATGACGTATTTTTGTCTTGTTTTCCTGTACAAACGTCTAAACATTCTTAAATCAAGATACATTTACTTGAGAAGCAAAATTAAGTCGTTTTCTGCTTAAAACGAGGAAAAATAATCTTGTTTTCTCTTTGAAATATTATTTATTTATTATTTTATTATTTATTATTTTTATATATTATTTATATATTATTTATTTATTATTTATATTATTTATTTATTTTTATTTATTATTTATATATTATTTATTTATTATTTATATTATTTTTTATTATTAATTTATTATTATTATTATTTATATAGTATTATTATTTATTATTTATATTATTTATTTGATTATATATTTATTATTAATTTATTATTATTATTATTTATTTTTCTCACCACATTGTTCATACATTTTTCAGAAAAGACTTCATCTTTTTGTCATTTTTCTTCTCAACAAAATGTGTCTTGATTTCAGAATGTTCAGATGGATGTTTGCACTGGAAAACAAGACAAAAACACTTATTTTCAATACAGCATTGGATGCAGATATGACATTTAATGATAAATAAGTCACTTAGAGTCAGAAGTCAAACCTTGCCCGCTTACAAGACCATAAAATATTTTTATGATATACAGCGTCTACATTTATACAGTTGTCATTCATATGTCGATTTCCATATTTCCTTATTTTTGTTGTTGTTTTTTGAGCATCTTTTTGGATTTCGTTGATTTATGATCCACTTCAGCTTCAGATGTTTTATGTTTCCTTGTGTTTTAAGCTGAGATGCACTTGCGCTTGATTCAGTCTTGAGTATTTTTTGCAGATCATTAATTTTTTTGTCAACGAGCAGTTGATCCGTGTTCAAGTGCAGCAGCTGGAGTTACACGTTCAGCTCTCCGGCGTTTGTCCCGATCCGATCCCGTCACACTCGCAGCTGCTTGACTCCTCCGTAATATTCAGTCAGGCTCGCGCTGATTGCTTTAATGACAGTAATTTTCCACTTACATCGAGATGTGTTGCTATTCAGCTCAGTAGGCGAGAACGTCAAATGAAAACACTATTGATTTTGTTTACATTGATTTTTTGACATTTCGAGCCCATTCATCTCGATCACTCATGAGATTTGAATAATGAAGGGTGTTTGACTTTGCTGCCAGACTCAATTAAGCGTGGATTTTTTTTTGTTAAAATGTTTTCAAATGTGGCCATTTATCTTGCGTGTCACTTTTTGTCTTCCATAATTTGTCCTCTCAACAAAATCTGAGTAAGCAGTTTGTTTAAAACTTCTCCGTTTTATTTATTTATTTTTCAGAACTCTTGATTGATGTAATATTTCAGTCTATTGCCAACTGTTCTGTATGTTTTATTTGATTAAGAAAATTATCACAATTCTTTTTATCCATATAATATAATATAATATAATATAATATAACATTTCAACCTTTGACTATATATATATATATATATTACCGTTCCAACCAATGACTAATATATATTTATATATATATATATATAATTGTATATATTTATATTATATGTATTATATTTTTATATTATTTATTTATATATTTAAATTAAATATTATAAATATATATATATTTACATTTAAATTAAAATGATATGTTTATATTATATATGTAAAATAATATATATAATATATATATAATTTTAATTTAATTTAAATATAAATATATATATATATATATATGTATATATAAATTAAAATTATATATATATATATATATATATATATATATATATATATATGTATATATAAATTAAAATTATATATATATATATATATATATATATATATATATAAAAAATATAATACACATAATTTATAAATATATACAATTATTTATATAAATATATATTAGTCATTGATTGGAACGTTTCTATATATATATATATATATATATATGAAATATATAATTTCATATATATATACACACACACACATCTACATATATATATATATAACATCTCCTATATCTTCTATCTATATATATTATAGATAATATCATTAAATAATATATAGATTATCTATAATATATATTATACATGGTCATAGGTTGAAACGTGTATATATATATATTTATAATATAAAAAAAAATATAAAGTATTTTTAATAGAAATATTGTAAAGTGTTCCTGATATTTTTGCACCTTTTTATTTGCAAACCTGTGACTTTCTTTGAGTCATAAGTCAAACCTTGCCTGGTTACAAAATAATAAAATATTTATACCCCTGAAACGTTTAGATGATGTACAGCTGCTGCACAGCGTCTACATTTATTCTACAGCCGAGAAAATCATTATTGGGCAGTCGGTCAGTCACTTCCATACTGCAACATACACATTATACACTTATAAGTGTGTTCATTATACTAGAACAACAACTCAGAACGCATTTAAGAAGAATTAAATTTGATTTGTTAACAATAATGCTTTAACTCTCAGTCAGCACTGTATTTTACTGCATTCTTAACCTTGGTAAATGTTAGTTAATCATTTCTGGTCACTTTTTAGTTCAATTCTCACTATTAACTAAATGTTAACTAAAACTTTTGCCTCAGGGTATGATTATGGGATGTACAATAAGGTCAACTTTTGATCTTAAAAATGATAGTAAACGTTCATATGAATATAACTCGACTCTCTTGTGAACGTGTTCCCAAAAGCTGGTGTATAACGTATAAAAACGCATCGCTCTGCTTCAGAAGGCCTTAGTTAAAGGGTTATTTCACCCAAAAAATGATATTTCAGTCATTAGTTCCTCTCCCTCGTGTCGTTCTACACCCGTAAGATCTTCGTTCATCTTCAGAACACGAATGAAGATATTTTTGATGAAATCCGATGGTTCAGTGAGTCTCTATTGACACTTTCATACTAAAACATATTTAAAACAGGTCATGTGACTACAGTGGTTCAACCTTCATATTATAAAGCGACGAGAAAAACCAAAATAATGACTTTTCAACAATATCTAGTGATTCAAAACACTGATTCATGAAGCTTTACGACTCTTTTGATTCGAATCAGTGGTTCAGAGCGTCGAAGTCCCGTGATTGCAGTAAACGAGGCTTCGTTACATCATTAGTGATTCGAAATTTCAATAGTTCACGTGACTTTGGCGCTCCGAACCACTGATTTGACACAAAAGATTCGTAAAGCTTCGTGGAAATGCACTTAAAACAGGTGGATGGAAACATAGCTGTTGAATAATGTTGTTTTGACTCCGTTAACATCTCCTGATCGTCCCTCAGCTCATATTCTCTAGACGTGGCATGTTTGTAATTCGTTGGATAAGGAACGTTAAGCATTCGCCCCCTGTGTGGCATTAATCTGATGCTCTCGCTGGGTTCATCCGTTCGGGACGGAGAGAGACGCTGAAAGCTTCATTTACTCTTCAGTCTGTTGTCATTGGTCAATCTGTTTTCATGACGGCTGTATTAGAAGAAGATAATAGAGTCTGGCCTTTCTTGAATAATTGCTTTTGCGTGAGATTTTTAACAATGTTTTGTGGCCCATGCATAAAAATAACAGTTTACATATATATATATATATATATATATATATAAACACATATACACACATACATATATATATATATTTTGAGTGTGTATGTATGTATATCTATAGTGTCTATATATCGTATATATACATACATGTATATAAACACATATACACATATGTACAGTACTGTGCAAAAGTTTTAGGCAGGTGTGAAAAAATGCTGTAAAGTAAGAATGCTTTCAAAAATAAACTTGGTAATAGATTATATTTATCAATTAACAAAATGCAAAGTGAGTGAACAGAAGAAAAATCTAAATCAAATCCATATTTGGTGTGACCACCCTTTACCTTCAAAACAGCATCAATTCTTCAAGGTACACTTGCACAAAGTCAGGGATTTTGTAGGCATATAGTTAGGTGTATGATTAAACAATTATACCAAACAGGTGCTAATGATCATCAATTCAATATGTAGGTTGAAACACAATCATTAACTGAAACAGAAACAGCTGTGTAGGAGGAATAAAACTGGGTGAGGAACAGCCAAACTCAGCTAACAAGGTGAGGTTGCTGAAGACAGTTTACTGTCAAAAGTCATACACCATGGCAAGACTGAGCACAGCAACAAGACACAAGGTAGTTATACTGCATCAGCAAGGTCTCTCCCAGGCAGAAATTTCAAGGCAGACAGGGGTTTCCAGATGTGCTGTCCAAGCTCTTTTGAAGAAGCACAAAGAAACAGGCAACGTTGAGGACCGTAGACGCAGTGGTCGGCCAAGGAAACTTACTGCAGCAGATGAAAGACACATCATGCTTACTTCCCTTCGCAATCGGAAGATGTCGAGCAGTGCCATTAGCTCACAATTGGCAGAAAACAG
>CM074278.1:33105439-33150439 GCA_037194245.1 Opsariichthys bidens
AATAGTCAGAATTGCGAGATATAAAGTCAGAATTGTGAGTTTTAAAGTCAGAATTGTGAGATTTAAAGTCAGAATTGTGAGATATAAAGTCAGAATTGCGATATAAAGTCAGAATTGTGAGATATAAAGTCAGAATTGCGAGATATAAAGTCAGAATTGCGAGATATAAAGTCAGAATTGCGAGATATAAAGTCAGAATTGTGAGATATAAAGTCAGAATTGTGAGTTTTAAAGTCAGAATTGTGAGATATAAAGTCAGAATTGTGAGATATAAAGTCAGAATTGAGATATAAAGTCAGAATTGCGAGATATAAAGTCAGAATTGCGAGATATAAAGACAGAATTGTGAGTTTTAAAGTCAGAATTGTGAGATATAAAGTCTGAATTGCGAGATATAAAGTCAGAATTGTGAGATATAAAGTCAGAATTGCGAGATATAAAGTCAGAATTGTGAGATATAAAGTCTGAATTGCGAGATATAAAGTCAGAATTGTGAGATATAAAGTCAGAATTGCGAGATATAAAGTCAGAATTGTGAGATATAAAGTCTGAATTGCGAGATATAAAGTCAGAATTGTGAGTTATAAAGTCTGAATTGCGAGATATAAAGTCAGAATTGTGAGATATAAAGTCTGAATTGCGAGATATAAAGTCAGAATTGTGAGATATAAAGTCAGAATTGTGAGATATAAAGTCAGAATTGAGAGATATAAAGTCAGAATTGCGAGATATAAAGACAGAATTGTGAGTTTTAAAGTCAGAATTGTGAGATATAAAGTCTGAATTGCGAGATATAAAGTCAGAATTGTGAGATATAAAGTCTGAATTGCGAGATATAAAGTCAGAATTGTGAGATATAAAGTCAGAATTGTGAGATATAAAGTCAGAATTGAGAGATATAAAGTCAGAATTGCGAGATATAAAGTCAGAATTGTGAGTTATAAAGTCAGAATTGAGTTATAAAGTCAGAATTGCGAGATATAAAGTCAGAATTGAGATATAAAGTCAGAATTGAGATATGAAGTCAGAATTGCGAGATATAAAGTCAGAATTGTGAGATATAAAGTCAGAATTGTGAGATATAAAGTCAGAATTGAGAGATATAAAGTCAGAATTGCGAGATATAAAGTCAGAATTGAGATATAAAGTCAGAATTGAGAGATATAAAGTCAGAATTGAGATATAAAGTCAGAATTGAGAGATATAAAGTCAGAATTGTGAGATATAAAGTCAGAATTGTGAGATATAAAGTCAGAATTGAGAGATATAAAGTCAGAATTGCGAGATATAAAGTCAGAATTGTGAGTTATTTTTTTTTGAACTTTTTATTTATGTTTTTCACAGAGAAAGACATAAAAAAAAAAAAAGAAAAACGTTATGAGACAAGTAGAAAAATAAAAATAACACAACAAGAAAATAATTATAAATGAAAATATTCTGTATATCAATATATATATATTGTTACACCTGATATGAATGTTCACATCTCCGCTAACATGATACAATAATATACAGTCATAATGAAATAAAATATATATTGTGTCAAAAAAATAAATAAATACAAATAAAATAAAAATAAATAAATGACAAATTATAGATTTAGATATTCTATAACCCTGTGCCATCTCTGATTAAAACGATCAGATTTCAGTTGTAATGATGCCGTCATTTTTTCCATCATATAAATTTGTTTTAGTCTCTGTTTCCATTCAGTTACAGTTGGTAATTCCACAGACTTCCATTTAGCGGTAATATTTTTTTTTGCCGCTAATAATAATACACGTAAAATGTATCTTTGGTCAACCTTGAAAACATCAACTGGTATAACACCCAATAAAAAAAAAGGACATTTAAAGGAATTTCTCTTTTTACAATTTTCTCCATCTCTTCTTTTATATTTTTCCAATACTCAAGGATTAATGGGCAGTCCCAAAATATATGTGTTTGATCACCTATTTTGCCACATTGTCTCCAGCATAAAGCTGCAGAAGGTTCTTTTACAAAGTTTGAAATAATCAGAGGAGTATAGAAATAACGTATTTTAAATTTCCAGTCAAATTCCTTCCATTGTTGACTATTTATTCCCCTATGGCTCCTATAACAAAGCTTATCCCATAATTCATCCTCTATTACTATATTTGCTTCTATTTCCCACTTTTCCTTAATATTATAAGTGTTTTCAGCCATGTCTGTTGACAATCTCTTATAAAGGTGGGAAACGTATTTGCCGATAGGGAAGCGTTTTTCTAAAATTATAATAAAATATTGTTCTATGCCTTTTGGGATTTTGCTAATTCTTTCTTTTTCCTTATGGTTTGTAATATAGTGCCTAATTTGCAAATATCTATAAAAATCACTTAAGGGGAGATCAAATTGTTCCTGGAGTTGTGTGAAGGACTTTAAATGTGTTTCTTCGAAGAGCTGGTTAAAAATAAAGAGGCCTTTAGCTGCCCATCTCTTAAAACCATAATCACTCATTGAAGGTGGAAAATCTACGTTACCCACTATGGGCATAGCTCGAGAAATTGTTCCAATATCCTTAAGCATTTTCTTTACTTCCGCCCATACCTTTATTGTATGTTTCACCCATTCGATTTCAATCTTCATTCTGTTGACCTGTTTTAGATCCATAAAGGGTAAAGCGGACAGTAGTGCACCCTTAACTTCCCCTTGCTCTATTTGAGTCCACTTTACTTCCTCATCCCCCCTGATCCATGTCACAATTGCTGATAGTTGAGCTGCCCAGTAATACAATTTTAGATTTGGCAGAGCCAAGCCTCCCTTATTTTTCGCCAAATAAAGTGTTTTGAGTTTAATTCTGGGTCTTTTATGTTGCCATATAAAATGAGAGATTAGTTTGTTTAACATATTAAAAATGGAAATTGGAACTCTTATGGGCAATGACTGGAATAAAAATAGAAAGCGTGGAAGTAGGTTCATCCTTATAGTCTCCACTCTGCCAAACAGTGTTAGAGGAAGAACTTCCCAACGGATTAAATCACTCTTTATTTGATTAATTAAATTATTATAATTTGCCTCAAAAAGTCTTGTATTTTCAGGTGTGATATTAATCCCCAAGTACCTAAAGCCATGTTTAGCCCAGTGAAATGACACCATCCCATTTAGTTGTTTAGGCCATATTCCTAATACCATCATTGCCTCTGATTTATTTTGATTAATTTTGTATCCAGATATATCTCCATAGTCTTTTAGGCATTGCATTAATCGAGGTATTGAAGTAAGGGGATGTTTTATAAAAAGCAGGATATCATCAGCGAAGAGGGAAATTTTGTGAATTCTCCCCCCACCATCCTCCACCCCTATAATCTGGATATCCTGTCTTATTGCCTCCGCCAGGGGCTCGATACTAAGAGCAAAGAGAATGGGTGAGAGAGAATCACCCTGTCTTACACCTCTCTCTATATCGAAAAAGTCAGAGCAATGACCATTAACTTTAATTTTTGATTTGGTGTTCTTATATAACAGCCGAAACCAAAAGGTAAATTTTTCATTAAAACCCATCTCCGTTAATGTTCGTTGTAAAAATTGCCAATCTACCCGATCAAATGCTTTCTCAGCATCTAAGCTGAGAAGCATTGACGTTTGAGTACCCTTTGCCATAAGTGACTGCAGGTTTAATGCTCTCCTTATATTATGTGTCCCCTGGCGACCTGGAATGAACCCCGTCTGGTCTGGTTTTATTAATTTCCTAATATATTGTTGTACTCTAGTTGCTAAAATAGATGTCAATATTTTATAATCCACACACAAGAGACTAATAGGACGGTAACTAGAGCACTGTAATGGATCCTTTCCTTCTTTATGCAGGACTGTGATGATAGCCTCAGACCATGACTCTGGAGGGTTCCCTGAATTTAACACATAATTATATAGCTTGCATAATATCGAGGTGAGATCATCAACAAACACTTTATAATATTCCCCCGCAAACCCGTCTATTCCTGGTGTTTTGTTATTTTTTAATTTGATAATTGCTTCTTTCACCTCCTTTTCACTAATTGGCTCTACTAATGTCGAGGCTTCATCCACCGTCAGCTTGTCTAATTTAAGATTTTTAAAGAAATCATATATTTTTTCTTCTTTCAATTCTTGATGTTGACCTTTATATAATTGTTCATAATATTTGGCAAAAGTATTCACTATTGCTTTTGGACTGGTTTCCACCTCTTTAGAATGAGGATGCTTAATTTTAGGAATTGTTCGGCTAGCTTGTGCTTTCTGTAGTTGAAATGATAATAACCTACTAGCCCTATTTCCCGATTCATAGTATTTTCTATCAATAAACCTAAGAGCACCCTCTGCCTTATATGTCAGTATCTCATCTAACTTGGCTCTATTCTCCTTAAGTTTATTAAATACTTCTTGTTTTCCATTTCGTTTATGTTCATTTTCTAATCTCTTAATTTCAGTTTCTACTTCTAATTGTTTTTTAAGTCTGTCTTTTTTTAACTTTGATCCTATAGATATTATTTTCCCTCTTATTGTAGCTTTTCCTGCGTCCCATAAAATAGTAGGTGAGACCATTCCATTATCATTCAAATCAAAATATTCCATTATTGCTGACCTTATTTCCTCTCTTATCTTAACATCAGTCAGCAATGAGACATTAATTCTCCAATACTTCATACACGACTCCAATCCCATATCAAGTGTCATTTGTACTGGGCTATGATCTGAAATAGTTATTGGTCCAATCATACAGTTTTTAACTCGGTATGTGTCCTTTTTGGATACCAGAAAGTAATCCAGCCGTGAATAGCTTCCATGTACTTGTGACATAAAGGTGAAGTCTCTCTCTTTTGGATGAAGATGACGCCAAGCATCTATTAACCCTAATTCCTTCATCATATTTGTTAAACTTTTCGACATTCTGCTTTGAGATTTTGAGGATGGTGGTAATTTATCTATTCTATTATTCAATGTGCAGTTTAAGTCCCCACCCATAATAACAAAGCCTTCCCCATGATCCGCTACCAAATGTGCAAGCTTTTTAACAAATTTTGGACAATCTTCATTTGGTGCATAGGCATTTAAAAGGGTTAATTTAATACCAGCAATCCTTCCTATGACCATAATGTACCGACCCTCAATATCTTGGAAAACTTGTTCACAATGAAAGTACACAGACTTGCTAAGTAATATGGCTACACCTCTTTTTTTACTTTTCCCATAAGAACTACTGTAGACCTGATCCACCCATTCTCTTTTTAATTTTTGATGTTCTATTTCAGTGAGGTGAGTTTCTTGAAGTAGGGCTATAGAGCACTGCATTTTCTTCAACTGTCCCAATATCTTTTTCCTCTTAATTGGGTTATTTATTCCTTTTATGTTATAAGTAATTAAATTAAGTAATGCCATTATTGTATTTATACTGATTCATATAGCACAGCCCAAACCTCTCATAAGTAACTATTAAACAAAAACAAATAAAGTAGTTTAACTCCAAATGTACAAAGTTAAACAAAAATAAATTTGCAACCTGCCTCCGATAAAACAAAACAATAACATTATGAACATAAAACATAGCTTCCACATTTCCAGTCAGACACAGAGAATAAACTGTCATCCTGTCTGACCCCCGATGGTAATGGGACAGAGAATTGTGACCTACTCCCTCTGTGGAGAAAAGCACCCAATGTGCAGTAACGACCAGTATTACACTAGCATGTAAAAAAGGCCTTAGTGAGTGTAAATCACTCATGTATACATCAAGAGTCCGTCAGATTTTTTTTTTTTTTTTTTTTTTTTTGTGACAACTTTTCTTTTTTCTCTTGTACTATATTATTATTGCTTTCAGCTTATGCATTATTCATATAGATTTCAACAGGATGTGTACCTTTAGCAGTCATAGTCTATAATCAAACTGAAATGCATTTTTAACGTGATATACCTCCGATTACTCCTCTTCCTCCTGGATCATATCCTTCAAGTCAGCTAACGCCAGCATATTGGTTCTCCTCTTCGCACTGATGTTCCATCCTCCAGTTAGTTTCTCCTCTATGCGCTCTTTCTCTCCGCACTGCACCTCTACACCTATCTCTCTCAAAGTGTCCGCGGCGCTTGTCAGCGAGGAAAAAGTTTTTTCTCCCGAGTCCATCTTGATTTTCAGTCGTGCTGGATATAGGCACTTTGCCTGAATGCCCCTCTGTCTTAATTGCTTGATGATTGCATGGACCTTAGCTCGCTTCTTTTGTAACTCAGGAGAATAGTCTTGATCAAAGAAGATCCTTTTGTCTTGAAACATCACAATTCCTTGACTCCATGCTTGCTGCAAAACAATATCTTTCACCGTTGCGTCAAGGAATCTCACAATGATTGATCTGGGGGGAGCCGCTGGATCCATCGGTTTGAGCTGAAGTGAGCGATGGGCTCTTTCAATCCTAATGTCCAAATTAGGTGGTAATGTTAGTACTTTGGGAAGCAGGGCTTTCACAAATGCAACCACGTCTCCATGTTCACTCTCTTCTGGTATTTGAAATATTCGGAGATTATTCCTCCTCAACCTGTTTTGTAAATCATCACAAACAGCTGTGAGTTGTTTTTCGCGTTGAAACAGGTACCGTATGACACGGTGCTGTCCTGTCCCTGCATCTTCCACATCACTCACTCTCCCCTCCAGCTCCCCGATCCTCTGCTGATGGTCACCTAGCTGTTCCTTAATATCTGTCACCGTTTTTTCCAGGCGTTCAAGAGTCTTTGTTGTTCGTTTATGCCCCTGACTGTTTTCTTCTCGAAGTTTTCTCATTTCTTGTACCAAAGACACTTCACCCTCACGTGCTACCAGTTCATCGTGGCTAATAGCATCTGAGCTAACGCTGTTGGTGCTCAGAGTTTTATTGTCAGTTTCTTTCGAGTGTCCTAATTTTCCTTGTCCTCTCGTTTTCGCTGTAGAAGTCATCTTATTCACGGGATATTTTCCAACTTGAAAGCTTTCTATATCTGCAATTATCACTGTTTTCTAACTTTTTTCTGACGGAGCCTCGTCTCTAACCTGTTCTTCCCGCCATGACGTCACCGGAAGTATCCAGAATTGTGAGTTATAAAGTCAGAATTGAGATATAAAGTCAGAATTGCGAGATATAAAGTCAGAATTGAGATATAAAGTCAGAATTGAGATATAAAGTCAGAATTGTGAGATATAAAGTCAGAATTGAGATATAAAGTCAGAATTGTGAGATATAAAGTCAGAATTGTGAGATATAAAGTCAGAATTGAGAGATATAAAGTCTGAATTGAGAGATATAAAGTCAGAATTGAGAGATAAAAAGTCAGAATTGAGAGATATAAAGTCAGAATTGTGAGATATAAAGTCAGAATTGCGAGATATAAAGTCAGAATTGCGAGATATAAAGTCAGAATTGCGAGATATAAAGTCAGAATTGCGAGATATAAAGTCAGAATTGTGAGATATAAAGTCAGAATTGTGAGATATAAAGTCAGAATTGTGAGATATAAAGTCAGAATTGTGATATAAAGTCAGAATTGTGAGTTTTAAAGTCAGAATTGTGAGATTTAAAGTCAGAATTGTGAGATATAAAGTCAGAATTGCGAGATATAAAGTCAGAATTGTGAGATATAAAGTCAGAATTGTGAGATATAAAGTCAGAATTGTGAGATATAAAGTCAGAATTGCGAGATATAAAGTCAGAATTGCGAGATATAAAGTCAGAATTGCGAGATATAAAGTCAGAATTGCGAGATATAAAGACAGAATTGTGAGATATAAAGTCAGAATTGAGAGATATAAAGTCAGAATTGCGAGATATAAAGTCAGAATTGTGAGTTATAAAGTCAGAATTGAGATATAAAGTCAGAATTGAGTTATAAAGTCAGAATTGTGAGATATAAAGTCAGAATTGAGAGATAAAAAGTCAGAATTGAGAGATATAAAGTCAGAATTGAGAGATATAAAGTCAGAATTGAGAGATATAAAGTCAGAATTGCGAGATATAAAGTCAGAATTGTGAGATATAAAGTCAGAATTGAGAGATAAAAAGTCAGAATTGAGAGATATAAAGTCAGAATTGTGAGTTATAAAGTCAGAATTGAGTTATAAAGTCAGAATTGTGAGATATAAAGTCAGAATTGCGAGATATAAAGTCAGAATTGAGATATAAAGTCAGAATTGAGATATAAAGTCAGAATTGTGAGATATAAAGTCAGAATTGTGAGATATAAAGTCAGAATTGTGAGATATAAAGTCAGAATTGAGTTATAAAGTCAGAATTGTGAGATATAAAGTCAGAATTGAGTTATAAAGTCAGAATTGAGATATAAAGTCAGAATTGAGATATAAAGTCAGAATTGTGAGATATAAAGTCAGAATTGAGAGATATAAAGTCAGAATTGAGATATAAAGTCAGAATTGAGATATAAAGTCAGAATTGTGAGATATAAAGTCAGAATTGAGTTATAAAGTCAGAATTGTGAGATATAAAGTCAGAATTGAGTTATAAAGTCAGAATTGAGATATAAAGTCAGAATTGAGATATAAAGTCAGAATTGTGAGATATAAAGTCAGAATTGAGAGATATAAAGTCAGAATTGAGATATAAAGTCAGAATTGAGATATAAAGTCAGAATTGTGAGATATAAAGAAACAGATGTTATTTTGTAATATTGATGGTGAATTATTGGTACAATTATTGATCAGTGCTTTAGAAAAGAGCTGATTTCCATCAAAAATGGTGGTTGAAAAAACACAGTAAAAAGTTTTGCTTCTCTAATCTGCTGCTCTTCTGATGTGTAGAGATATATCAGTACTGACATATAGCGATGTCAGCTGGAAAATTATTAATATAAACATACGTTTTCCTCCAATAACATGCACTGATGAATTATTCACAGTCCAAGAACACGCATTACAAAAATAGTGTCTATTTTGATTTCTTGTTGCCTTGGCAAATCAGACAAGTAAATATTTAACATTTACTGTTTAACAAACCCCATATTTACAGGAGAATTCCCGACGATAGAGATCCCATGATCCGTGTGTTGTGTTCAGTGCCCTGGAATAGAGATAAAAATCACATCACTGATCGTAACCATGGGTTACCGCTCTCCCTGTCTCTGTGTGTGTGTGTGTGTGTGTGTGTGTGTGATATATTTAGACGTGTTATTAGAAAGTTTGCACATTCACACTGAGTCATAGGAGATGTCAAGATGCTTCAGTAATGCAGGCAGCATCATTAAGACACAAACGAAGATGCTCGACCAGGAATAGACGGTGGAGGTGAAGAAAAAAACACAGGAACTCACTAAGGAGAGGAAAAGTGCTGATTTCTCTGACGTCAGTCCTGCTGGGTTTTAGGAGTAGAAGTTTATCAGAGACGTTCGTTCTTCATTAAACTTTCCGATCGGACGAGCCTGTGCAAACCGTTGACATACAATACTGCTTTCCATTGAAACGGTAATATACCATAAAAACAGTGCATTTTGGGTAATGTTTGTTGTTTTAAGACAATAGGCCTATAGGCTTCTTTCTTGAAAATGACATAATATTACCCAAAATGCACTTTAATATACAGAAAACATTATAATATACGGTAAAGACTAGAGGCGATACCGCTACGGTCGTGCGCACATCAATATTGCGTCATTTAATATTTATTTATTTAATTTAATAACTGTATTTATAGTATTGTAAGGGTAGGTTTAGGGTTAGATATTAATAAAACACAATTTTATAAGTAGCATATTTAATTTATTTTCCGGCCGTAGCTGAATCCTTCTGGACACAACCGTGATATACCGTAAAAACTGTAATATACCGTAAAAACTGTAATATACCGTAAAAACTGTAATATACAGTAAAAACCGTGATATACCGTAAAAACTGTAATATACCGTAAAAACTGTAATATACCGTAAAAACTGTAATATACCGTAAAAACCGTGATATACCGTAAAAACTGTAATATACCGTAAAAACTGTAATATACCGTAAAACAATGCATTCTGGGTAATATTTGTTGTTTTCGAGAAAGTAGCCTATAGGTTAGTTTCTTGAAAACAACAAATAATATTACCCAGAATGCATTGTTTTACGGTATATTACAGTTTTCAGTGGAAAATTGTATTTTACTCTGTACATTTTACAGTTTTTTTAGTTATTTTTAGTGTTTAAAAGTTTGAAACTGATACTTTTATTCAGCGAGGACACATTAAAACGATCAAATGTGATGGTAAACGTTTGATAAACACTGATAATGATCATAAATGTCTCAAATCATCACATCAGAAGGATTTCTGAAGGATCATGTGACTCTGAAGACTGGAGTAATCATGCTGGAAATCCAGCTTTGATCACTGGATATAAATTATATTGTACTATATATTCACATAGAAAACAGCTATTCTAAATGGTAATAATATTTCATATTTTTTCTGTATTTTTGGTGTTTCAAAACCAAAGTTTTGACCTGTAATGTGTATATAGACATCTACAGTACCAGTCAAAAGTTTGGACACATTATTATTTTTTAATGTTCTCTTCTGCTCATCAAGGCTGCATTTATTTGATCAAAAATACAGAAAAAATGTAATATTGTGAAATATTATTACAATTTAAATCAGTTGTTTTCTATGTGAATATATAGTAAAGTATAATTTATATCCAGTGATCAAAGCTGAATTTTAAGCACATGATCCTTCAGAAATCATTCTGATACAATGATTTATTATCAATGTTTTTTTTTTTTGTTTTTTTTTGGAGCCAGAGATATTTTTTCACTGTTCATTGATGATAAAAAAAGTAAAAAAAAAAACAGCTTTTATTTTAAAATTTAAATATAAAATAAAATATTATAATAATATTAAAAATGTTTTGCAACAATAAACACTACCATTCAAAAGTTTGGCGTCAGTCATTTTTTTTTCTTTCTTTCTGTGAAAGAAATTAATACTTTTATTCAGCAAGGATGTGTTAAATTGATAAAGGGTGATGGTAAAGATTTATATTGTCAGAAAAGCTTTTGATTTTTGGATAAATGCTGTTCTTTTTACAATTTTTATTCATCAAAGAATCCTAAAATTGATAATAAATCATCACATCAGAATGATTTCTGAAGGATCATGTGACGCTGAAGACTGGAGTAATGATGCTGAAAATTCAGCTTTGATCACTGGATATAAATTATATTTTACATTATATTTACATAGAAAACAGCTATTTTAAATTGTAAAAATATATCACAATTTTTACTGTATTTTTAATCAAATAAATTCAGCTTTGATCACTGGATATAAATTATATTTTACTATATATTCACATAGAAAACAGATATTTTAAATTGTAAAGATATATCACAATTTTTACTGTATTTTTAATCGAATAAATTCAGCTTTGATCACTGGATATAAATTATATTTTACTATATATTCACATAGAAAACAGATATTTTAAATTGTAAAGATATATCACAATTTTTACTGTATTTTTAATCGAATAAATTCAGCTTTGATCACAGGAATAAATTACACTTTAATATATATTCACATAGTAAACAGATATTCTAAATGGTAATAATATTTCATATTTTTTCTGCATTTTTGATCAAATAAATGCAGTCTTGGATCATCTAGTGTGAGCGCATCTGTTGAATTCTGCATTATTGTGTTAAAGTTGTAGCTCTTGTTTCTATTAATGCTTTAAGGTGGCATATCTTCATATTTACGTTATTGTTTTCATCGTGATTAACATCATCCCTCTCTCTCTCGGTGTCTGCAGTCGTCTGCTGAAGACTGACATGGAGCTGGAAGTTCTGCGCTACACCAACCGCATTTCCAGCGAAGCCCACAAAGAGGTAAAACATTAGTGTGCGTCACATCCATAAACCTCAATACATTACGTTTCATTAACGGATTAGGGTATTCTTGAGCGTTTTCAGGCAGATCCGAAAACCTTAAATGCGTGCTTTTATTATTATTTTCAAAGTTTAGATGAAAGTGGTGAGCGTTGATAATTTCTCTGAAGGACTGGGACGGTGTTTCTCAAAAGCATCTTAAGCCGTCTATGATCTGTTTAGGCTTTTGATGTTTTGGGAAGCGCTGCAGTGTTTTACAGTGAAGGATACAGACCTTTTTATAGTGTCGTATGCTCTTGATGTGCAGCTTCCCAAATCTTAAGCCTCGTTTGATCAGTATCTAGGCCAGCATTGCATTTATCCTTCACCGATACGAGACAATACCGGAATGCTAAACAGTTGATTTTTCAGCATCTTTTTAGCCCAGCTTCAATGTACACAGTATATGTGTGAAATGAAAGTTATTACAAGAGATGATTGTGTGCATTTTCTGTCGATCCGTGAAGCGATGGTCAAATGAGGATTTTCTTTCTCGATATTTTTGTCTTGTTTTTCAGTACAGATATGTAAACATTCTTAAACTTTAGATATTATTCCTCAAAAAATGCATTAAAATTAAGCGAAATTGAATTAAGTTTATTTTTCTGACCCTTTTTAAGCACTTAATTTCGATGCATTTTTTTTTTTTTTTTCAAGACTTGATATCATAAACAATTTTGCTTCTCAAGTAAATGTTTCTTGATTTAAGAATTTACCGGAAAGCAAGACAAAATAAGTTAACGCTTTATTTTAGAGTGTCATTGTTACATATGTTACATCTATAGTAATAACTAGAAATGATGCATGCATTTGACCCTTCGCAAAGCCCCGCCCCCTTTAGTTACGGTTGCTATGTCCGCTCTCATGCCACACATCATGTTCTCACGCTGTCACAAATACATCCCGGAGCAAAGAGGACACTGACAACGTATGAAAGTATTTTTTTTAAAGCACTTTAATCAATAAATGGCGTCTAGTGTGTGTTTAATGTGTCGTGAAGTGATCATCTCTTCATACGAGTTCATTTATAGCATCAAATAAACACGAATGTTGTTTCAAGACGTGATTCAAGTTCACCAACGTTCATCTACTGACTCCCCTGACCGCTTTGACCGACACAATGACGGATTCTGTGTTCTGATTGGTCAGATCGCCTGTCAATCAAACTGTTTTTGCATTAAATTGTCTTTACTCCGTACTTAAATGTATAATTACACTGAAATACTGATACCTTAAAATAAACTGTAACCCAAAATTACTCACATATGACCCCAAATTGCGTTCAGAAACAAATTGAAGCCATTTTCCCTGCACTGTTAAACGTATAAATTCATTATATTTTATTTAATGGGCTGTTTCGAGTTTTACTTGCTTCCCAAAAGTTGAGCCAATTCAAAATACAACGGACAAATCGATTGGACAAACACAGCAAATTAAGTTTAGTTTGTTAAAATCAACACAGTGCAGTTTACCTACAAGATCCGTATTGAATCTGATGCCAAAACAATGCAAAAATGCTGCACAATTGTTACTGAAGATCTACGATCACACGGCACACGCTGCTCTCATGATGTATATTGTTCCTCTGCGCTCAGACTCGTGACATATACGCTGTTAGGCGGTATTTATGAAGGGAACATGGCGTTTCAAACGTGAATAAAACTCAAAATAATTTAATAATCCAAGATGGATGGTGCTGCTTTGTGGTAAAATAAGCTCCTGACATCCATTAATGAATAAAAAAAAGCAGTCTGTGGTTTGTACATGAATTAATACTGTGTGTTTTAAGCCAAGATCACATTTATCACAGTAACTGCTGGCTTTAACGTCAGTCGCTACACTCTGAACGTCTATACGGAGAGATTTCCGCACAACCCGCCGCTTAAGGAACCAGATTGACCCATAAATGATACGTCTGTCATCATTTACTTCATGTTGTTTTAAAACCTAAAAGTTTTACCTGTATAATAACCACAAAAAATGGATAATGCTTTACTTCAAGCCTTATAAAGGTGTTTTTAATGCATTAATTATGCCTCGTTATGCTCATGAATAATCGTAAACCTGTTATAATACACCTTCAGTATATATTTTTATATATATCCTGCATTATAAACGTATTTGCCTTGTAATGTACCTTATAAATGCTATAAAGTATAGTTATGATGCATTATAATGCTATAATTCATTGTTACATCAAATAATGCATTAAAACACACGACAAACATCCGATTTCAGATGAATCTGCCAACATTACAATGCATTTTGAAACGCATATGAAAAGATATAATGCATTATAACGCACATTATGAATATCTTTCTAATGCATTATGTATAAAGGCTTTAATTGTAGGATTTACTAGTAGAAATTCATGTAACGTAATACTTATAAATAAGAAAAATCAGTTATAATGCATTATAATGCTTATGTTTTCATTGTTACGCCTGTAATGCATTAAAACGCACGACAAACATCCGATTCCAGATGAATCTGCCAACATTACAATGCATTTTGAAATGCATATGAAAAGATATAATGCATTATAACACACATTATGAATATCTTTCTAATGCATTATGTATGAAGGC
Organism: Opsariichthys bidens; assembly: GCA_037194245.1. Lineage (NCBI taxonomy): Eukaryota > Metazoa > Chordata > Actinopteri > Cypriniformes > Xenocyprididae > Opsariichthys > Opsariichthys bidens. The sequence goes on from CM074278.1 coordinate 33,119,893, forward strand.
TTTAATTGTAGGATTTACTAGTAGAAATTCATGTAACGTAATACTTATGAATAAGGAAAATCAGTTATAATGCATTATAATGCTTATGTTTTCATTGTTACGCCTATAATGCATTAAAACACACGACAAACAACCGATTCCAGATGAATTTGCCAATATTACAATGCATTTTGAAATGCATATGAAAAGATATAATGCATTATAACGCACATTATGAATATCTTTCTAATGCATTATGTATAAAGGCTTTAATTGTAGGATTTACTAGTAGAAATTCATGTAACGTAATACTTATAAATAAGAAAAATCAGTTATAATGCATTATAATGCTTATGTTTTCATTGTTACGCCTGTAATGCATTAAAACGCACGACAAACATCCGATTCCAGATGAATTTGCCAATATTACAATGCATTTTGAAATGCATATGAAAAGATATAATGCATTATAACGCACATTATGAATATCTTTCTAATGCATTATGTATGAAGGCTTTAATTGTAGGATTTACTAGTAGAAATTCATGTAACGTAATACTTATGAATAAGGAAAATCAGTTATAATGCTTCTCTATTCATTGTTACGCCTATAATGCATTAAAACACTCGACAAACATCCGATTCCAGATGAATCTGCAAACATTACAATGCATTTTGAAATGCATATGAAAAGATATAATGCATTATAACGCACATTATGAATATCTTTCTAATGCATTATGTATAAAGGCTTTAATTGTAGGATTTACTAGTAGAAATTCATGTAACGTAATACTTATAAATAAGAAAAATCAGTTATAATGCATTATAATGCTTATGTTTTCATTGTTACGCCTATAATGCATTAAAACACACGACAAACATCTGATTTCAGATGAATCTGCCAATATTACAATGCATTTATCAATTACTTATGAAAAGATATAATGCATTATAACGCACATTATGAAGATCTTTCTAATGCATTATGTATAAAGGCTTTAATTGTAGGATTTACTAGTTGAAATTCATGTAACGTAATACTTATGAATAAGGAAAATCAGTTATAATGCATTATAATGCTTATGTATTCATTGTTACGCCTATAATGCATTAAAACACACGACAAACATCCGATTTCAAATGATCTGCAAACATTACAATGCATTTATCAATTACTTATGAAAAAATATAATGCATTATAGCACACATTATGAATATCTTTCTAATGCATTATGTAAAAAGGCTTTAATTGTAGGATTTACTAGTTGAAATTCATATAACGTAAATTCATGTAATACTTATGAATAAGGAAAATCAGTTATAATGCATTATAATGCTTATGTTTTCATTGTTACGCCTGTAATGCATTAAAACACACGACAAACATCCGATTCCAGATGAATCTGCAAACATTACAATGCATTTTGAAATGCATATGAAAAGATATAATGCATTATAACGCACATTATGAATATCTTTCTAATGCATTATGTATGAAGGCTTTAATTGTAGGATTTACTAGTAGAAATTCATGTAACGTAATACTTATGAATAAGGAAAATCAGTTATAATGCATTATAATGCTTATGTTTTCATTGTTACGCCTATAATGCATTAAAACACACGACAAACATCTGATTTCAGATGAATCTGCCAACATTACAATGCATTTATCAATTACTTATGAAAAGATATAATGCATTATAACGCACATTATGAATATCTTTCTGATGCATTATGTATAAAGGCTTTAATTGTAGGATTTACTAGTAGAAATTCATGTAACGTAATACTTATAAATAAGAAAAATCAGTTATAATGCATTATAATGCTTATGTTTTCATTGTTACGCCTATAATGCATTAAAACACACGACAAACATCCGATTTCAGATGAATCTGCAAACATTACAATGCATTTTTAAATGCATATGAAAAGATATAATGCATTATAACGCACATTATGAATATATTTCTAATGCTTTATATATTGAAATAAATATAAACAAAAACTGAAAAGGTATTTTTTGAAAAAAAAAATATATTTTTTTACAGTGTACGGGTTGTTTTTTGGATACTTTAATTATGTGTTTATGTCCTTTTTGTAGCTTGACAGACTGAATTCCCCTTTCACAACCAAAACCCCGCAGGTCTAGAACGACATGAGCGCGAGTAACTATTCCTGAAGATTTGAAGCGTTTCACGATTCAGCCACACGTGCAGACGGCATTGTAGAACGGCCGTCCCTGCATTATCTGAAGAAAATAGCCCCGGCACCTCATCAGGTGGAGAGTGACCTTGGCAGACCGGGTCGAAGGACGGGTTTTGAGGCTCTTTTGATCTCTCAGTTCCTGCAATAAAGGCCTCGGCACATATTAACGGACATAGGTCTTCATAAGTGCCAGTCTGAGCCAGAGCTGATATAGACAAACATCTCACGGCGGTAACCTTTCGTCTTCCCTGATCGCTGGATATTCAGTGTAAGAGGGACACGAGTCAAAGCCTCAATGGAAACAAATTGCTTTTCGAATGCTGAATGGAGGAACGAGGGAACTCGAAGAGTTCACTGTCAGGCCATTGAGTTCAGACGAGGGTTGAGAATCAAAATCTATATCTCGTCCAGAATCACTTCCATTATTTTTATGACTTTCAATTCCGCTAATGGTCGAGGGACGTTTCTATTCTCGTGCTGATCTCCAAACATCCTCAAAATTGTAACGGAATGATTAATAGCATTAATCGTTACACTGTTTCAGATATTCGCTTTTATGTGCGTTCGAGACTTTTTACATTCGCAAAGTTTTAAAGATCAAAGTGCAGATAAATAAAGTTTTCGTCCCTTCTTTTGTCCGTAATTCAGCTTCACTTCACAGCTGTCTGCGTTTGACCCGCCCCTCAAGTGGCCGTCTGGCCAATCAGAGCGGAGCAGGCTCTCGGAAAGGCGGGGTTTAGAGCCCGGATCCTTTATTGGACCATTTGAGACGTTGTGAAATGCTACAATGAATATTATAATGTTTTTTTGACCTTGGATGGATGTGAACTTATTGTAGGAGACAAAATTAGGACCTTTAAAATAGCATAAGACGGGCACTTTAAGTGATAAAGTCTGGATGAATCCGGTTCCGGGTGATTTTTCTCCTTTTTCTCTCTGACTGAATGTCATATTTTACCTAGAAATGGACGTAGTTTTACTTTTTCTGTCATTTCCGTCTCTTAAAAATAGGCTTGCGTGTCTTTTAAGCCTAATATGTTTGTCTTTATTTTTGGGGTGCAGTGTGAGCCGTTCTTGACGGGTTGTGCGAGACTCATCTGAATGTGCGGCGGTCTGTCAGCGGCGCTTACAGCAGCAACTTTTGCTAGTTTGAAATGTAAATGACCGACTAAATGCTGATTTTGCCTTCGCGGCAAGGAGAGCTGAGGCGAAAGAGCCGAGATAAAGAGTTCAGCTTCAGTCCAGAGGCTTTCGCTGGTTTATTGAGTCTGACACGAGCAGACAACGTTTATTTGACCTTTGAACCTTACATATATGAATAATGGACTCTTATGTAGGTCTGGATTCGAGCGCGTTTATTGGTGTGTGAGGAATGATGCTAATAAAGCCTGAGTCAGTGGTTCGATTTTCAGCTTTAATGCACTGTAAGTTGATCTGAATAGAGGCAGAATGTCACGTATAGAAATATGAATTTCTGAAGAGAAACTAACGTCTTGATATTCTGTATCGGTTTAGAGATGCATGAAATCGTATTGGTCATTAATGCTCGTTTTTTTTTCAATCAGTCGAGCGTTTGTGCAGTTGCTTTAACTCTGTTCGGACCTGTTTGGGAGGACGTCAACATGGTCAATTCAATGACGTACTTTAATTTAGACCCTTCAGATTTGAACATGTCAGTGTTTTTCTGACATATTACAGCAAATAAAGTGCATTAGTGCCCTCTTGTTCAGTGGCGATAGTTCTGGAAGTGTATTTTAACACTTAAAAGGTACAAGTGAATTAATAAATGAATTAAAAACTATGTATTTTGTGAGCAAGATCGACTCACGTGGAGCTAAAGAGCCATTTTGGCACGTGTTGCTGTTTTCAATTCTCTGATTGGTGTAATTTTCTGTACAGCATTATGGGTAATGTAGTTTTTTTGCTAGAAAAGCCACTGTTATGCACGATTAAATTGAAATCTTGCAGGCTGACGGCTTCAACAGAGTCAAATGCCGTCGATGAACAACCTCAAAGCTCTCTTCTTTAAAGGTTTATAAGTTGTTTTTAAAGGTGACCTATAACGCCCCTTTACAAGATGTAATATCAGTCTCTGGTGTCTGTGAAGTTTCAGCTCAAAATCCCCCACAGATCATTTATTATCGCTCGTCAAACACAAACACGCCGTTTTTGTGTGCGTGTCCCTTTAAATGCAAATGAGCTGCTGCTCCAGAAGAGGGCGGAGCTTCAACAGCTCAACAACAACAAAGCTGGAGAATCTCACGCTGACAAAATGAGGAAAGTGTTCAAACGGATGGAGACGTTTCTGAACGGTTCGTGGATAAATTGATGTCGTTGCTGTGGAGTTGATCATGTGTCGTCACGTTCGTCTTTTTTCCTCGAATCGACCCTCGTTTGTGAAGCGGTCCGGCATAAAATGAACAACACTCGACAACAACAACTCTAAAGCAGCCCGACATGGCCCCGCCCCCTTTGTTAAGTGTCCTTGAGGGGCGGGGTTTATGTAAATTCTAGGGTTCATGATGTCAGCAACCTGTGAAGAAGCTCGTTGAAGTCCTTAAACACAGAATTCTGTAAAAGAAAATATCTCCCTTTATATTGAACTTTGAGCGTCGAAACTTTGCTCAAACAGCAACACACGAAGTAAAGTTTAAAAAAGTTAAATCATAATCAAGGTCCCGTTTAAAAATGATTTCCCTTTGGAATAAATGAATGGATCTCTGAATTCATGTGCTGTTTGTATTGGGTCTTGTGGACCTTTAACCCTCTCCTAATGTTTTCGCATCTGACAGAAAATGCATCGGAACAAACTAGACCTTTTTATATTGTTAATGAGTCATTTATATTCCGCACATACAGGAACAAATGAGGGTTTAGCATGACCGTGTCTATCCGCTTCGCCACTCTCCTCCTGTGTCTCTCGCGGGACGTCATTAAAACCCAGCGCTCGGCACCTGAGCCGCTCATTCCCGTCCCTCCCAAACTCCCAGCGCTGCGGTGCCGAAGCGTGTCCCTGTTTACCTGCGTCAGGTGATCTTTCTCAGGAGACCGTGAGCGTAAAATGCAGCGCCAGTGATCTTTTTTTTTTTGCTCCTCCTCGCTCTCTTTTCTCAGAATGATACGGTAATATTGTGAAATATTATTACAATTTCAAATGATCATTTTCTAGTCAACTAAACTCTTCAGCGTCAAAGTTTTCGAGTCTCTTCTGCTCACCAAAGCTGCATTAATTTGATCAAAAACACATTAAAATTGCAAAATATTTTTTCAATTCAAAATCGCTGTTTTCTATGTGAATATATAGTAAATTGTAATTTATATCCAGTGATCAAAGCTGAATTTCCAGCATCATTACTCCAGTCTTCAGTGTCACATGATCCTTCAGAAATCATTCTGATATACTTCATTTATTTTATTAAAAATACTGTAAAAATTGTGATATATTTTTACAATTTAAAATAACTGTTTTCTATGTGAAAATGTAGTAAAATATAATTTATATCCAGTGATCAAAGCTGAATTTTCAGCATCATTACTCCAGTCTTCAGTGTCACATGATCCTTCAGAAATCATTCTGATATACTTCATTTATTTTATTAAAAATACTGTAAAAATTGTGATATATTTTTACAATTTAAAATTACTGTTTTCTATGTGAAAATGTAGTAAAATATAATTTATATCCAGTGATCAAAGCTGAATTTTCAGCATCATTACTCCAGTCTTCAGAGTCACATGATCCTTCAGAAATCAGTCTAATTTGCTGCTCAAGAAACATTTCTGATTATTATCAACACTTTTTTTTCATGCAAACCGTGAGGCATTTATTTTTTTCAGGACTCTTTGATGAATAGAAAGTTGAAAAGAACAGCATTTATTAGAATCGGAATCGTTTGTAACATCGTAAATGTCTTTACTGTCACTTTTGATCGATTGAATGCGTCCCTTGCTGAATAAAAATTCCTATTCTTTATCACATTACCTCTGTCACCATTATTTGAAACGACCCGATCTCCGCAGTCTCCCGGGGATCCTTCAGTGCTGCTGTACGGTGTGACTCAGACTCTCGATTAAAATAAAAGCTTCCTAACCTGCAATCATCCAACAGCCCCTCTAATCCGCCCTCGACACACACTCTCCCTCATTTCTCTCTGCCGCGCTGCAAATGACTGTTATCTCATCAAATGGATGAGTCGTTCTGTAATTTGAAGGCAATTGCTGGTCATTTTCAGAGTCGTTCTGCGGCTCTCGTTGCCGTCTGCGCGCTCCGACTGCCGGCGAGAGTTCATTGAGATTATTAGACTTTATCTGGAGAGGGGAAAGGGAATCCCTCAGTGTGATGGATGGCTAATTGAATATTTGTAAAGTGCTCTTATCTGATTGGAGTGTGTGTTTCCTTGTAGGTGATGAAGCGTGTGAAGCCGGGCCTGAAAGAGTATGAGATGGAGAGGTGAGTATTGATTGATTGATTGATTGATTGATTTGCCGGTGGCCTGATTAAATCCTCTTTTCCTGAAGAAACTCTCACCCTTTTCCTGTGAACTCACTCAGAATCAGCCCATGTTTCCTCTGAGTACTGTATAACTTATCTATATCACAATATTCCTCATTTAAATAATTCATTAGCAGGATAAAGGGGCGGGGCCTGGTTGAGTTAGCTTACCTGGCGGTTATGGTAAGAGGCGGGGCGTTTCCCGAATGACCAATCACAACACGCCGCTCCAGCCGACCAATCAGAGCACAGCGTGCTTTTCAGAAGGCGGGGCTTCATAGAAACTGGAAGTAAATAGTCCGACTGGGAAGAGAATATGAGGAAAATAATGAATATTCAATCATAAACACGTTCTAGTCGAGCCCAAAAAAGGATTTAAAAGGTCTTTAACATCCATTTGTTTTGTGTCAGTCGAGCATTAAACTCTACATTGAAATCCACCCGATTGGTTTGATTTTGGTTTAGTTGGTTTATGTAAATGAGTAAATGATGTTTGTTGCAAATAATTGTGAGATTCATTTTAGTATGTGCACTTGACATTGTGTGTTCTCTTTTGTAGTGATTTTTTTTTCATTTATTGCTGCTGTTATCCACGTTTTAGATTGTCAAATAAGATTCTGTTCAAGGAGACCCCGTTCACATGATGTAATATCAGTCTCTGGTGTCTCCAGTGAAGTTTCAGCTCAAAATCCCCCACAGATCATTTATTATCGCTCGTCAAACACAAACACGCCGTTTTTGTGTGCGTCCCTTTAAATGCAAATGAGCTGCTGCTCCAGAAGAGGGCGGAGCTTCAACAGCTCAACAACAACAAAGCTGGAGAATCTCACGCAGACAAAATGAGGAAAGTGTTCAAACGGATGGAGAGACTCAGGAAGACGTTTCTGAACGGTTCGTGGATAAATTGATGTCGTTGCTGTGGAGTTGATCATGTGTCGTCACGTTCGTCTTTTTTCCTCGAATCGACCCTCGTTTGTAAAGCGGTCCGGCGTAAAATGAACGACACTCGACGACAACAACTCTAAAGCAGCACAACATGGCCCCGCCCCCTTTGTTAAGTGTCCTTGAGGGGCGGGGTTTATGTAAATTCTAAGGTTAATGATGTCACCAACCTGTGAAGAAGCTCGTTGTAGTTAAATGCAAACGAGCTGCTGCTCCCCGCCCCCTTTCCAGAAAAATTCCCTTCAACTCATCGACTAGCATGTGCCGTCACGTTCATCTTTTGTGTTGATTTGACCCTCGTTTGTGCAGCGGTTTACTGTTTTTACTGTATTCGTTATCCATAAATGTAACCGTGTTATATAATATGTGTCTCGTCGTCTTCTCCCTCACCGCAGTTTGTTGTTGAATCAGTGTGAGCTGTTGATCGTCCAGCTCTGATAGTGTTTCGTGTGTGATAAGACCAGCCGACCCGTTCGCTCCTCTCCAAGCGAAAGCTCCGATAAGCTTTAGATTTTTTGCAGGGATTTTCTCCCGATATCTGCCGGTGGAGAACTGTAAGATAAGACCGACTCCCTCCACTTGTTTTGTCCTCTAAAGAAGCGCCGCAGCGGCGTCCGGAGGTCTCGGAGCGGTCCGTGCAACAGTGGCTTTGTCCAGACCTTCCCAGATTGTGATGCATGATCTACTTCCTCTAATGACATCTTCCCTTTCAGCTCTGCTCGCCCAAGTGCATGCTGGGATGTGACCTTCTCTGGTAACATCTATCCACACCTCTGCATTCATCTCTCAGGAGAAGCCAATTTCCGTCCAATTTCCTCCTAACTTTCTTTTCTTCCTGTGAATGTCAGTTTCCTGCAGGGATCATGAGGGTTTTTAATGTGAAAGATGCTTTGAGCTCCGTTGTGTGTCATACAGTCGCATTAGGCCATTAGGGGCCAGTGACTCACTGATGACTGGACATAATGAGAGAGATTGTGGCGAACAGGTGTGTGTGTGAGAGTGTGTGTGTGTGTGTGTGAGAGAGAAAGAGACAACAGAACAGACCCGCAGGCAAGGTCACGTCTGCCAGCGAATCACATCAGTACAGCAGCGGTCAGATTTACACACACTCGCTTGGGATGAGCGTGAGTGAGGGGAAACATCTTCAGAAACATTGAAGGACTTTTTCCTGCAAGTGGTCTTGGCTTGTTTCCTAAAAGTTTGCAAACAAGTTTCTCAAGTGCAAGTTCAGAAGTTCGAGGTGAATAATATTTTTTAAAGTAGTCTCTTCTGCTCACCGAGGCTGTTTTGAAATCCAGAATTAAAATTTCCTGATAATTTACTCCCCCCCCCCATGACATCCATTATGTTCATTGGAAAAGAAATGAAGGTTTTTGAGGAAAATATTCCAGGATTTTTCTCCATATAATGGACTTCATTGGGGTTCAACGGGTTGAAGGTTTTTAACCACAAATTCTCATCATGCACCGCTCTGCAGTTTAGCTCGCCTCGCAGCGCAATTGTCGTTTAAAAGTATATAATTTTAATTTTTTTTATATAAAATGTCCGATAGTTTCTCTAGATCAGACTCTTATTCCTCGTCTGGGATCATGTAGAGTCTTTGAAGCTGCACTGAAACTGACCCGTTGAACCCCATTGAAGTCCACTATATGAAGAAAAATCCTGGAACGGTGAGTAAATTATCAGGAAATTTGATAACCCTTTAATTTGATCAAAAATCCAGCAAAAAAAAATTATGAAATATTATTTCCATTTAGAATAACTATTTTCTATATGAATATATAGTAAAATATAATTTATATCCAGTGATCAAAGCTGAATTTTCAGCATCATTACTGCTGTCTTCAGAGTCACATGATCCTTCAGAAATCATTCTGATTTGCTGTTCAAGAAACATTATGATTATTATCAGTGTTGAAAAAGTATAATTTTTCAGGATATAAAGTTGCAATGTGAATGCAACCTTTTGTAACATATTAACGGTCACTTTTGATCAATTTAATATTTTCTTGCTGAATAAAAGTATCAAGAACAACCCCAAAACTTTGGAACAGTAGTGCATTTCGATAACTCAATAGTTTTTACATCTTGATGTAACAAAACTGCAGTATTTTTTGTCGTTCAAAGAACAGAACGCTGCGACATAACTTAAATGAACATCCACAAAACAACTGTTTTTAATGTTGTGATTGGTTACAGGCCGTTAAAGAAGATGACAGAAATATTCGTCCTTTTTGACAATGACCAAAACCCACACGCATGCAGCTGACGATAACTGTGTCTGAAATCACATGCTTTCTTACTTCATGACTGCAAAAAAAAAGTATGTTCTAGTATCCAGACGTCCTACACAGTAAAAACCCCAGAGTTAAATCAACTCTGCTCAGATCACATTTGGTCCCGCTCTAAATAGTGTTAAAGTCACACTGAAGCAGAGTTAAAGTTAATGAGATCATTAAGCGATGATTGAACATTAATGATGAACGCCTGCTGTTAACAAGCAGAATCACTGAAGGACAGAGAAACACAAGAAGTGATGATTGAGCATTAATGATGAACGTCTGCTGTTAACAAGCAGAATCACTGAAGGACAGAGAAACACAAGAAGTGATGATTGAGCATTAATGATGAACGTCTGCTGTTAACAAGCAGAATCACTGAAGGACAGAGAAACACAAGAAGTGATGATTGAGCATTAATGATGAACGCCTGCTGTTAACAAGCAGAATCACTGAAGGACAGAGAAACACTCAACTGAAGATAAAAGACATTCAATCTCTGAAGAGTGTTACTTTAACACTATTTAGAGCGGGACCAAATGTTATCTGAGCAGAGTTGATTTCACTCTGGGGTTTTTTACCATGTATACATTCGTCCCGTGGCCTCATATGGGACAGTAAAGTGTTTGTCACGTACTATTTTTCGCCTACTATATAGTAAGGGAGTATGCCATTTCAGATGCAGCCTTTCTTTTTTCCCCATGCGTCACATTTTATCATGTATCACAGCTCATTTTAACGCTCATTTCTGCTTCATTACATTTGTAATTACTTATTAAATGAAACAGCTGAGACCCCTGAGTGGGAATGACACCGAAATCTGCTCATTCTTGAGAAATGAAAAGATTTTTAGTTGATATCTAACAACATTTATTGGCTAAGGATGTAATAAGCAGTAAATGTTAGATTAATACTAGAGGAGCTTGCCGTGACAACACTCTCCAAGCTCGACGAATTAAATGAAATCCATTTTTAGGATGTAATAGATCCCGATTCATGTTTCTGTATTTTTAGCAGGTTTTGTTCGTTAGTTCGCCGCGCATCTCGGAGCTGAAGCTGGAGACGGCCTGATAAAAACACGGAAAATCTCTTGCATTAGCGGCCGCACACACGCTGCTGCATCCCGTGGGAAAAGCCATCCAGGATTTGAGACCGAATCGATTCAAATTGGGTTTTGTTGCAGCATCGAGCGCAGTGGAGGAGCCTCTCATCGCTGCACAATGCTGGAAACTCGATTATTCATTTTTCACTCATGCATGTGTGATAGTTCGGTAATGAAATGCGCTGATCATCATGTGTTTGGAGAACATGAGAGAATAACAATCAATGGATTTCCTTCGTCTTAAAGCCGTGACTCTAATTCTTTTTGACTTCAAGGCCTCTCGTTGTCCACAACAGGCTCGAAGCTCTCCCTCCGTAGGATTCCTCCATATGCCGTCTTTGTTTGTGAAATCTGTAGATACTCCTGCGCGAGTTTCACTTGAACCGCAAAAGGCCAAAGATCGGTGTTGTTTACTGAAACAAAAACGACGCACGTTCATTCTCTTCCTGTAACACAAACTGTGGAAACGCTGAAGGTAAATCTTTAAAGTATTTTAATAAAACAAACAGGATACAGATAAGTCGAGGTACAATTCCACACATGAAACTGAACTGAAACCGAGGGAATATAAACACAGGAGGATGATGAGCGGGGCACAGGTGAAAGACGTAACGACTAAACAAGACACAGCTGACTCAAATAAACTAATAAGCAAAGAACACGTGACCAAAACAAAGAGCAGAATACAAAACAAAGAACATGTGACAATGACAGAATTGACGAATACTAAACAGAACACATGATGAATGGCAAAAACAAACGAAGACAACGCAAAGAATACTTAGTGACGCGACTGAACTAAAAACAAGGAACATTAGAACAGATACTAGAAGACTAGAACTCAACATAAGGAACACAAGATAAAGACATTGTAGAGAAGTGAAGCCGCCAATGACCAAATATGGCACTGACATCTTGGCTCCGCCCACAGAATCGGCTTGTACGGTTTACTGCAGAACAACTCAATGTGTCGGTGTGCAATAATAACACAATAATTGACATCCATCAGTGTATTTACTCCAAAAGTGTGCACATTTGGAGAAATATATTGATTTATTCACACGTTTACTTCATATTTCTTTAGATGGAATCACATTCAAATATTTATATATGATCTCAATTCAGTTTTGAGTCTAGTTGTCGCTATCAACTATGACTTTTCCCTCAATAAATGTCTAATTATTGCTTATTAATCGTTAGTAATATCGTTAAGCTTAGGTATTGGGTATGATTATGGGATGTAGAATGAGGTCATGCAGAATAAGGCGTTAGTATGTGCTATTAAGCGGCCAGTAACTAGTTAAACTAGTTAATAATGTGAATTAAACTAAAGTGGTGCCATGTTACATGATCCAAAATGTATCCAAATGGTTCTTCACAGATAAAAAAAAAACAGTGGCTGAGTTGGTGAATTAAATGAATAGATATCTTGATTGTTTTAGCTCATTGTTTTATCTTTTAAATCATCTTCAGAGCCGCTGTTGTGAATTAAAACTCTTGTCGTTTAGTTGTCGTCATGTTACTCCAAACCCAAATGACCATATCGTTGACAATGTCCAATTCAAATATGGCTTGACCCGGTTGGACATAAGTGTGTTTGGCATCAAAATAGCTGTGGAACATCTTGACATGCCATATCTGAATTGAATGGATCTTCTGTAGTGTCTCCTTTTGTGTTGCACAGAAGAAAGGAAGTGTTAATTTTTATTCTTTACTGAGATGATTACACACAACAGTTGTTTTGCGGCTGAAGGGAGGTGGTACAGATGCTGCACTTGTATTTGGTCACGTAGCACTAAAGCAGGACAAACTTGAGCGTTAGGAACAGAAACTAGTAGACTTGCTTTTTTAAGATTGATGAAGCCTGCTTCCTCTCGTAGCCGCAGGCTGACGAATGTCTCTCTTAACTTCATGTGTTGTTATAAAGTTTGCTTTTGTTCCTGGAGGACTAAGCTTTTTTTTTTTTTTTCTTTTTTTTTTGTTCTCGTATCCTGCAGACATTTTCAAGAGCAAATAATGAACGTGGTAAAAATGAAACTCAAACTTGGCCTTGTCCCCAGGCAGCAGATGATGAAGATATTCAAAGGTGAAAGAAATGAAGTGGAGGTTTTTCTGAAGCATCTGTCTTCACGTCGGGGCGATGATTTGTTTGCTGTGTCATGAGGTTTGAAACCATGAAGAACTGAAAGTTAGCTGATGACAGCGGGTGAGAAAAGTTGATCTTCCTCAAAGTTCACGCAGAGTGCAGTCAATTGTGGCCAAACAGAGGTTTTCATTTTGCATTTGCAGAGGTTTGCAACCACTTAGCATTGGTCAGGTTTTTCGTGGTTCCCTTGGAATGACCTGAAACGCTCGCTTTGCTCCACGCAGCGTTATGAACGCCCATGTGGCCATACGCAATTTACTTTTGCTTTCGGATTATCTGCGGCAATTACTTGAATATTGGGTTCATTGAAAAACACATCGACAGAACAGTACAATGACAAACTCGCATAAATAGGCGCTTTTACATTTAGCTTTGAAAGCGACGTGAATCTTCCGCCGTCGTCTCGTCAGTCATTCCTCACTCTCGTGATAAATGAAATCTGACTGTGACTCTTGTTCGGCTCAAACACATTTCCCAATCATGCTCCAAGCGCTCGACCAATCCCAACACACTAGTCCAGCCGACCAATCAGCATGCTCTTCGAAAGGCGGGGCTACATAGAGACGTGAATCTTCCGCCGTCGTCTCGTCAGTCGGCTCCTCAGTCTCCTGATAAATGAAATCTGACTGTGACTCTTGTTCGGCTCAAACACATTTCCCAATCATGCTAAAAGCGCTCGACCAATCCCAACACACTAGTCCAACCGACCAATCAGTGTGCTCTTCGAAAGGCGGGGCTTCATAGAGACGTGAATCTTCCGCCATCGTCTCGTCAGTCAGCTCCTCACTCTCGTGATAAATGAAATCTGACTGTGACTCTTGTTCGGCTCAAACACGTTTCCCAATCATGCTCCAAGTGCTCGACCAATCCCAACACACTAGTCCAGCCAACTAATCAGTGTGCTCTTCGAAAGGCGGGGCTTCATAGAGACATGAATCTTCCGCCATCGTCTCGTCAGTCAGCTCCCCACTCTTGTGATAATTGAAATCTGACTGCGACTCTTGTTCGGCTCAAACATGTTTCCCAATCATGCTCAAATCGCTCGATCAATCCCAACACACTAGTCCAGCCGACCAATCAGTGTGCTCTTCGAAAGGCGGGGCTTCATAGAGACGCGAATCTTCCGCCATTGTCTCGTCAGTTAGCTCCTCACTCTCGTGATAAATGAAATCTGACTGTGACTCTTGTTCGGCTCAAACACATTTCCCAATCATGCTCAAAGCGCTCGACCAATCCCAACACACTAGTCCAGCCGACCAATCAGAGCACAGTGTGCTCTTCGAAAGGCGGGGCTTCATAGAGACGTGAATATTCCGCCACCGTCTCGTCAGTCAGCTCCTCACTCTCGTGATAAATGAAATCTGACTGTGACTCTTGTTCGGCTCAAACACATTTCCCAATCATGCTAAAAGCGCTCGACCAATCCCAACACACTAGTCCAGCCAACCAATCAGCGTGCTCTTCGAAAGGCGGGGCTTAATAGAGACGTGAATCTTCCGCCATCGTCTCGTCAGTCAGCTCCTCACTCTCGTGATAAATGAAATCTGACTGTGACTCTTGTTCGGCTCAAACACGTTTCCCAATCATGCTCAAAGCGCTCGACCAATCCCAACACACTAGTCCAGCCAACCAATCAGCGTGCTCTTCGAAAGGCGGGGCTTCATAGAGACGTGAATCTTCCGCCATTGTCTCGTCAGTCAGCTCCTCACTCTCGTGATAAATGAAATCTGACTGTGACTCTTGATCGGCTCAAACACGTTTCCCAATCATGCTCAAAGCGCTCGACCAATCCCAACACACTAGTCCAGCCAACCAATCAGCGTGCTCTTCGAAAGGCGGGGCTTCATAGAGACGTGAATCTTCCACCATCGTCTTGTCAGTCAGCTCCTCACTCTCGTGATAAATGAAATCTGACTGCGACTCTTGTTCGGCTCAAACACGTTTCCCAATCATGCTCAAAGCGCTCGACCAATCCCAACACACTAGTCCAGCCAACCAATCAGCGTGCTCTTCGAAAGGCGGGGCTTCATAGAGACGTGAATCTTCCGCCATCGTCTCGTCAGTCAGCTCCTCACTCTCGTGATAAATGAAATCTGACTGTGACTCTTGTTCGGCTCAAACACATTTCCCAATCATGCTAAAAGCGCTCGACCAATCCCAACACACTAGTCCAACCGACCATTCAGTGTGCTCTTCGAAAGGCGGGGCTTCATAGAGACGCGAATCTTCCGCCATCGTCTCGTCAGTCAGCTCCTCACTCTCGTGATAAATGAAATCTGAAGCTCTGTGCTGCGACTCTTGTTCGCCTCACGCTGTTCAGTTTTTAATTGTAGTGTTCTTTTCTGTTCTCTAACTGAACTCAAAGATTATTATTATTAATATAAATAATCAAAACGACGTTGTGAGGGGGGGGCGTGATGTAACCGGTATTGCGGCTGAATTATCACCGACTATCGCAGCAAACCTTTTGTGAAGCAGTCATTTTCTTTTGCTTTGATATAATAACACATATTTGGATTTGTAATAGTCAAGTGAAGTACAGGACGAAGTCCAGACAAAGTTGGGATGAAGTTCAGACGAAGATTATTTAATAATCCATCATCACTTTGTCTCTTAATTTTTGCTCTCATGCCGATTAAAGACTTTTAGTTAATAGAGTTTTTTTTATATATGTTTGGGTATCGGACAAGACTTGCAGCATTCAATAAATAGATCCCTCACGTTTCCTGGTGAAAATGTACAGATCTACTTTCGTTTTGCCATATTTTAAATGCGATTTTCGTTTGGTTGACATGTTTTGTAGTTCTTCATCTCCCTTTAATCCAGGGTGTTTGAAATATTTGGGATTATGAGATTTAATTTGTGTCGTGGGACTTGAGACATCATTTTTCATCTCTTCTGGAAAATAACAGGATTAGAAGTGAGCTCAGCCGCTGTGATCACGGAGCGCTCGTATTATTTAGTCCAAAACTGCGAATATAGCCGCTATAGATCCGTGTTTTGGAGAGGTGAAGGTTACCCAGCATGCACTGTGTGCCGTGTTCAGTCAGGTCTGACCGCAGGATTGGTCCCTTAGAGAGCAATTAGGTCCAACTAAAGTAAATGTGAGCCGAGAAAGTTGAGAGACGTCAAACCTTTGGCTTTAACCCGTTGTCAGCTAAACGCTTGTTAGCCGCGGCGGGCCGAGGCGGCGCTCCGTGTGACAGCGGTCCACTTTCACGCTCGCTCTTTCCATTACCTGCCGCCGCACAAGCGAAGTAGATTCTTCTCACTCTATTTCCTTCACAAGGCCCTCGATGAGTTCCATCCTCCCTGTTTGTGACTCTGTTAGGAAGAACGGATGAGCCCAGTCTCGTTGAGAGAGATTTTTTTATCACCTGTTTGTGAGTTATTTATGGGTGAGCATAAATTCTGCTATTATTTGATCTCCCTTTATGTCTTTAATTCTTCCGTAGAATATTAAAGAAATGTGTTTAAAGGTGCTTTGTCATTTTTTTCCATCTAAAGCATGAATATGTTTACAGATATTTAGGAAATATGCTAAGTTCACACATGCTGGTCTACTTTGAAGTGCGTTCCGTGTCGGAATGTCTGTGTGATCCCGCCCATTTCCGCTTTATCCGGTAGTGTTTCAACACCATATTTACATGCTCAAAATGTTTTGTGCATGTGTACTTCTTCATTTTTTTTTATTTATATTTTTATCAATTTATAATTATTATACTCTTATCATTAATTGAAGATGGCAAAAATGCATTTTTTTACAGATTGGGACTGAAACTGACATTAATATATGATATTATGTGATATTATGATAACATTAGTTAGTGCATACTTTACATTAAAGATATGTATGTTTTTTAGGTTTTTATGCATGTTATTGCAGTCAGTTTAATGCATTTATGTTGGAATACAACTACATTTCAATATATTCGGGCGTGTTCACTTGTCTCGGATGTCGTGGAAGCGTGAGGTTTTTTTTTAAATTTGTGAAACAAAGAGCTCGTTTTTTGTCGGATGCGTTTGCGCCTTTTCATCTTCCTCGTCTCTGTATCTCTGTAGCTTTCGCTCCTCTTTTGGTTTCATTTCACGGGAGTTCTCTAAACGAAGTAAAAGTGTCACGCACGCGCTCCTGATGTATTTTGTTCTTCCTCTGTTCGTCTAATGATTTGTGCCTTTAAGATCCAGATGAAGATGCTGTAAACATTAATCCGAGGCAAAGCATCCTGCTCTCTGACTTTATATTTGTGAAGCGATACAGCTGTTGTTATGGTTACAAGTTATAAATAGGCAGCACAGGTGACAGGGGAACTGAAAATACGGGATGAAAGACGCTGTTGAAATCCATCCCACAATTCCCCGCTCCTCACTGAGTGAATTTTCCTAGTTTGCTTTTATTAAATGTGAAGGCTTGACCTTATTGTCTGAATTAATTACGCACATTAGTCAAGACCGGCCGCCCCTCGTGTATCGGTCCGACCGTAACTCTTAATTGATTTAATTAAATCTGCAAAAGAATAATCACGCACAGATGTGTGCGTTTGTGTTTGAAATATGCTTGAGATGAAGTTTGCTGTTGTTTACGTTCTGGTTTTTCTCGCTGCGGTGTCGTTTGTCCCTGATGTCCCATTGGTGCTCGGCATTAATGCGGTGCTCATTGTTCTGTAACTCTCTCTCTCTCTCTCGTTTTCATTTCCCTCGTTCCTCTCCAAGCCTCGCAAAGACTCCAGATACAGCTGCAATTAGCAGCAGTTTGAAGATTTCATTACGACTCTCTCGCGATGGCCACTGGCTGTGACTTCAAAGCGCCTGATATGTGCTGCATCACAGAGAGGAGATAACATGCCACTGCTGTATATATATATATATATATGGGTCGTGATATACGGGGCTGATGGGAAAATAGAGCCACGCATATGATGACTTGTCTTTTTTTTTTGACTTGTGAATTTATATATATTTATGCACTCTCACGACACGCCTGTCACCAAAGTCATTCTGCTGACTTCTAAGAGAACTTTTTAGGCCAATCTTAGAAGAAGTTTCAGTGGGATTCTGTTCCTCCTTCTTGAGTCAATTTTAAAGAACTTTTTATGCCAAAAAGGTTTTGTATGAGAAGAAGTGCCTTGCATAATACTTTCATGTTTGTGTAATATTTTAAATTTTCTAGCAATAAAGCTGTTTCATTCATAAAATTAAAAGTAAAAAATTAAAACAATTAGTTAAGACTAAATCCGTAAAATGATCTCATGATGGAACCCCTAAATATACCCTTTAAGGTTCTACAGATGAAGCTTCTGACGGAACCCTTTAAGGTTCTACAGATGAAGCGTCTGACGGAACCCTTTAAGGTTCTACAGATGAAGCGTCTGACGGAACCCTTTAAGGTTATACAAATGAAGCGTCTGACGGAACCCTTTAAGGTTCTACAGATGAAGCGTCTGATGGAACCCTTTAAGGTTCTACAGATGAAGCGTCTGATGGAACCCTTTAAGGTTCTACAAATGAAGCGTCTGACGGAACCCTTTAAGATTCTACAAATGAAGCGTCTGACGGAACCCTTTAAGGTTCTACAAATGAAGCGTCTGACGGAACCCTTTAAGATTCTACAAATGAAGCGTCTGACGGAACCCTTTAAGGTTCTACAAATGAAGCGTCTGACGGAACCCTTTAAGGTTCTACAGATGAAGCTCCTGACGGAACCCTTTAAGGTTCTACCGATGAAGCTCCTGACGGAACCCTTTAAGGTTCTACAGATGAAGCGTCTGATGGAACCCTTTAAGGTTCTACAGATGAAGCGTCTGATGGAACCCTTTAAGGTTATACAAATGAAGCGTCTGACGGAACCCTTTAAGGTTCTACAAATGAAGCGTCTGACGGAACCCTTTAAGATTCTACAAATGAAGCGTCTGACGGAACCCTTTAAGGTTCTACAAATGAAGCGTCTGACGGAACCCTTTAAGGTTCTACAGATGAAGCTCCTGACAGAACCCTTTAAGGTTCTACAGATGAAGCGCCTGACGGAACCCTTTAAGGTTCTACAGATGAAGCGCCTGACAGAACCCTTTAAGGTTCTACAGATGAAGCGCCTGACGGAACCCTTTAAGGTTCTACAGATGAAGCAACTGACGGAACCCTTTAAGGTTCTACAGATGAAGCGCCTGACGGAACCCTTTAAGGTTCTACAGATGAAGCGCCTGACGGAACCCTTTAAGGTTCTACAGATGAAGCGCCTGACGGAACCCTTTAAAGTTCTGGATATGAAGTGTCTGACGGAACCCTTTAAGGTTACCCATTGTTGGTTGATATTAGTTAATGCATTAACTAACTTTAACTAATGGGACCTTATTGTAAAGTGTCAGCCAGTAAAAAAATATATTGTTTTATAAATGCAATGTTTCACTCAGTATTCGCTCTATTTTACAATGTTACAACGTGATCCTCAGCGTCTTTCCTGCTTGATGCAGAGTCAGTTTCCTCTCAGAGTTCGAATGTTTTCATGTCCGTGTCCCTGATGGAATCACACACGCAACGAGCTGAATTTTTTATCTCAAAACTTTTTAAGTTTCAGGCTCGGCGTAATGTGGAAATGTGTGACTTTTAGGAAGCGTTATGCCCTGATGTGCTTTGAAATGAGTCTGCGATTGCAGACTGTTTTCTTTGTGAGATATTAAACTTTCTGGGTTAGATGAAACTGTGGAATAAACAAAATTGTTTTACCCAGAATCCCCTCTGTATTTTTAGTACCACTGATGTTTTGCTGTGAAGGTTTGAGATGGCTTAATGTTTCTGTGTTATGTATGACCTCCTTAATTTTCAGTCAGGATTTGAAAATACTGTTCACAATTCTTTGATATTTCTGAGTGAAACGTGATATTCAACATGTTGATATAATTGATTAGAGGGTGAAAAGCATCCGTTTCATTCCAGAATGACATGGAGAAGGTCAAGTAATGCTTCATGTTTCAAATCGGCCTTTATTATATTTTGTATTAAATTAATACCCTATTGACAAGCTTTAAGGCTGCAGAACCTACAACAAAATAGATTCAATTAACATGAACTAACAGCATGTGCAACTTATTGATTAAATACATGCGATAACAAATGTTTTTCTTCTTTAGAATAATGTGCTCCGATGAATCGATCACATTAAGACATGTTTTAAGAAATTCAATTTTGATTCTATGTTGACTTTAAATCTCCGTTGCTTGGGTTTGAGAGACAAAATTCCCTTTGCATTCGAGTAAATTCATTCTCACCTAAAACGTTTCTAAAAATACTTAGTTGATGTGAGACTTCCCAGCCTCAAATCTATTCCTCTCTGAAAGCGAGTGCATGCTGCATTCATTTGCAACTGTTTTTTTCTGATGAAAGACGTACAAGCGTGAAGAGAGAGAGAGCGAGAAATCTGTCCCCACATGAGATTCCCTCCCACTTCATTTCTGTCCTTCATGCAGTGAGCTTCAGATAAAACTCTGCTCTCCGAGAGATGCCCCTCCAATTGCATCCAGCCGTTTTATAATTAGATTTATTATATAAGTTTTATAATAGGATTGCTTATGCATGAGTTTCACTTTTATGTAACCGAATAAAGTGCTCCGAAATTCTGGCTTGCCAGGAAGTATCGACCACAACATGATCTGAGACGACATCTCCGAAAGTGTGTTGATTCCCAAAACTGATTACAAAGTGTTCCTCCTTTTCGGAAGCTGGCTGTTGGTACGATGTCACACAGAGTCCTGAACCCTTTAAGGTTCTACAGATGAAGCTCCTGACGGAACCCTTTAAGGTTCTGGATATGAAGTGTCTGACGGAACCCTTTAAGGTTCTACAGATGAAGCTCCTGACGGAACCCTTTAAGGTTCTACAGATGAAGCGTCTGACGGAACCCGTTAAGGTTCTACAGATGAAGCTCCTGACGGAACCCTTTAAGGTTCTACCGATGAAGCGTCTGACGGAACCCTTTAAGGTTCTACAGATGAAGCATCTGACGGAACCCGTTAAGGTTCTACAGATGAAGCTCCTGACGGAACCCTTTAAGGTTCTGGATATGAAGTGTCTGACGGAACCCTTTTAAGGTTCTACAGATGAAGCTCCTGACGGAACCCGTTAAGGTTCTACAGATGAAGCTCCTGACGGAACCCTTTAAGGTTCTGGATATGAAGTGTCTGACGGAACCCTTTTAAGGTTCTACAGATGAAGCGTCTGACGGAACCCTTTAAGGTTCTACCGATGAAGCTCCTGACGGAACCCTTTAAGGTTCTACAGATGAAGCGTCTGACGGAACCCTTTAAGGTTCTCCCGATGAAGCTCCTGACGGAACCCTTTAAGGTTCTACAGATGAAGCGTCTGACGGAACCCTTTAAGGTTCTATAGATGAAGCATCTGACGGAACCCGTTAAGGTTCTACAGATGAAGCTCCTGACAGAACCCTTTAAGGTTCTGGATATGAAGTGTCTGACGGAACCCTTTTAAGGTTCTACAGATGAAGCTCCTGACGGAACCCTTTAAGGTTCTACAGATGAAGCGTCTGACGGAACCCTTTAAGGTTCTACCGATGAAGCTCCTGACGGAACCCTTTACGGTTCTACAGATGAAGCATCTGACGGAACCCTTTAAGGTTCTACCGATGAAGCTCCTGATGGAACCCGTTAAGGTTCTACAGATGAAGCTCCTGACGGAACCCTTTAAGGTTCTGGATATGAAGTGTCTGACGGAACCCTTTTAAGGTTCTACAGATGAAGCTCCTGACGGAACCCTTTAAGGTTCTACAGATGAAGCGTCTGACGGAACCCTTTAAGGTTCTACCGATGAAGCTCCTGACGGATCCCGTTAAGGTTCTACAGATGAAGCTCCTGACGGAACCCTTTAAGGTTCTACAGATGAACCTTACTGATTACAAAACTGATTACAAAGTGTTCCTCCTTTTCGGAAGCTGGCCGTCGGTACGATGTCACACAGAGCTGCTGCTCTCCAGGAAAAAATAAGGCTTTTTCAGAAGCTTTTAATCAATACAGGCCGTCGGAGACAATACGGGTCTTCAAAAAGCCCAGACGTCTTTGAACTGAGGCCGTGTCGCCAACACGCGTGCGGCTTGTGCGGTTGTGATGCTCTGGTCAAGCTGTGTTCGAGTCTGAGGTTGGAAATCATCAAAACTTAAGGTGACGTGCAGCCCACGATTTGACTCTTAGGCTGCGTTCACACTTGTATTTCGATCCAAAAAACAAAAACAAAACATATAGTCCTGGTCCTCTTAGCGTTTCAAGCGTGAAAAGCCCTATTTTATTGGTTCATGTTGGTCCGGTAGCCAACTATTCGGGCCGATACGAACAATCGTGCCAATATTTAACACCGTCATTTAATGTAGGTTAATGCTGATTTAATAAGGTTACGGCAATCATAGAAAAAGAAGTGTTCGTGTTAGCTGTGGAGCGGCGCTATGATCAGCGTTAGAGATGACCTGCCTCCTGTGATCATGTTTACTGTGGCTTCAGGCGAACGCGGCTTCTGAGATTCTCATTTCACTGAGAGCTTTCCTGTGTGTGTGTGTGTGTGTGTGTGTGTGTGTGAGATCTCATCGATCAGGGATTCAGCCACATTAATGATGCCTGCAGGTGATGCTCGGGCCCTCCGAGTCTCTGAGCATCAACAGGGGAGAGAAAAGCAGAGATTCTCTTGATTTTCGGTCCTTCTAAAAGCCTCGGCCGCAGCACTGCAGATGATCTCAGGACACACACTCGCACACACAGGCGTTAAACTACACAATGTAACGTTAGTTTGTCGTAGTATTGTTACAATTATGTGCAAAACTAAAAAAAAAAAAAAAAAAGGTTTTAACACAAAAAATAACTGGATCAAAGTATTTATACATTTAGAAATATATTAATTATAAATGGTAAAAGACACTGGAAATAATAATAAAATTATTTACAGTATATTATAATATTTATTCATATTTTAAATTACGTTTTTATTTTATAATTTCAGTTTTGATTTTAAATTTAGTAACTTCCTGTGCTTTTAATGTTATTAGTTTTCGTTTCGTAGTTTTCGTATATATATATATAATTCAATTTATTTAAATTTTGTTGACGCTTTACAGCAACATTAGTTAACTTGAACTTTAAATGAGTATTTCATTTTCATTGCTAACAATGAAAATACTTCTAAAGCATTTATTAATCTTGTAAAAGTTATTTCAGTAATTACTAATGCATTATTAAAACTAAAAGTTGTATTTGTTAATATTATTTAATGGACCGGAACATGAACTAACAATGAACAGTTGTATTTTTTATAACATTTACTGTATTTATTAATCTTTTGTTAATGTAGTAACTTAATGGAACATTATTGTAAAATTTTTATCCAATTTTTTTTTTTTTTTTAATTTTTTAAAAAAATTTTAACTGAAATTTTACCATTATTTGCCAAGGCAACATTTCTATTTTACATAAAACTTTTTTTTTTTTAACTTTAAGGGTTTTTTTTTAATATTTACATTTACTTTTATTTTATTTGAGCCTTATTTCCAGTTACTGTAAATAATATTGAATAACATTGATTTTTAATAGTTTTAATTTTAGTTAACAATAACAACACTGAATGGGAATTGACATAGAATGTTTATGGAATTTTATCTCCAGGATAGTGATTAAATTGTGGTTGTTTTGTTGCCTCCACGTGAAAAGCGTCGCCAAATAGTGTCACTTTAGCGATCTAAAATGGGTTACAATGTAGCAAAAATCAGAATGACGTTCCATTTCGTGTGACATCACTGACCCCTCCTACTTTTAGGCCCCTCCCCTTCAATCACATGACTCATTCTGGAATATTAGACTACAGTTTCACTGTCCAATCTCTGTTGAGTATCTTGTTTCATTCAGAAAGAAATCAGAAGCGAAAGGAGGTGTGAAAGTGTTTCATGTTGACTTTTAAAGTAAATCCGTGTGTAACAACCGGGTTATTCTGGGCTCTGTTTTCAATCGTTACTCCAATTTATTCTCCCACGATCTTTCATCTCAGTGTGTTCACTAACCTCTCGTTAAAACTCCATCCCTCGTTTACTTTAATTGCAGTTTGTGTGAACATAAAGACGTCTTGTTAAAATGGCCATATTTAAGGGTGATTTAAGTGAGCAGAAACGAAGACGTGCCCCGGAGCCGCTAATTACGCCGTTCGTCCACTGTATTTACTGCAGCGACTCTCCGAGGAAACGTCCCACAGAAAGAGAGGGAAAGAAAGACGGGATAATGAATGTAAAAGAGGTGGAGAAGAAATAGGAGAGACTGTTTGCTCTTGGTTTGAACATCTATCTTGAGCCGGGTCACAATATTTTTTGTAGTTAGTGCTTTTATTAATGTTTTGGGGAAAGAAATTAATGTATATAATATTTGGGTTTGGGGATGATTTGTTCGGATTACACAGAGAAAGTGAAGTTTAGGGCTGTGAAAGGGTCTCTTCTGCTCATCAAGACTGCATATATTTGATCAAAAATAGGAAAAAATGTGAAATAACACTTACTAAAAATGTATTAAATCATGAAAATGAAAAAAAAAAAAAAAAACCCTGAATATTAATTAATAAAAATATGTAGATTTAAAAAACAATCAAAATAAAATGCTAAAAAAATAATAAAAATTTAACATTTACAAAATAATAAAAAATACACTTGCTAAAAATTAATTAAATCATGAAAATGAAGAAAAACCTTGAAATTAATTAATAAAAATATGTAAAGTTAAAAAACAATCAAAATAAAATGCTAAAAAAATAATAAAAATGTAACATTTACATGTTTAAAATAAAAATAATAAAAAACGCACTTGCTAAAAATTAATTAAATCATGAAAGTGTAAAGTTTAATTGCAAATTAAGAGTGTAAAAATATCAAATCATAAATATGTAAAGTTAAAATAAATAAAAATAATCAGAGTAAAAAAATTACTAAAATTAATTCAATCTAAGAAACGTAAAATTAAAAGTGATTCTATAATAAACACCTTTATCAAAGTATTTAAACTTAAAATAAATAATTTTCAAACAAAAGCACTTAAAAAAAATAATAAGTAATTCTAAAATAAAAATATTTAAGATAAAACACAAAAAAATATAAGTATGTAAAGTTAAAATAATTAACAGTAAATCTGTGATAAAATAGTGAAATATTATTTCAATATAAAATAACAGTTTTCTATGTGAATATCTAGTAAAATATAATTTATATCCAGTGATGAAAGCTGAATTTCCAGCATCATTACTGCAGTCTTCAGAGTCACATGATCCTTCACAAATCCTTCTGATTATCATCAGTGTTGAAAACAGTGGATTCTGTGATGAATATAAAGACCAGTTATCTTTTGTAACATTATAAGTGTCTTTACTGTCACTCCTGATCGATTGAATGCGTCCTGGCTCAATTAAAGTATTCATTTCTCTGCAGTTTGACGGACAGGTGCGTTCATGTTTTGCTTTAATTATCCCGTCGAGATTTAGTTGCATAATCAGCGAAAAACATTTGGGTTTAGCTCTGAATCCCTTCGGCGGAAAATAAGACTGACCGCGGATAAATCCAGATGAAATTTGAGCGAAGGACAGCACGGCTTGTCCCAAAAATGCAAATCCAGGCGATAACAAACAGCTGTCCCGGGTTACCGATGGGAAATGTCACTCTAACCGGCCACAAACACGGGATTTGATTAGGATTTACTGAACTGAGATTAGATTATCCAACCTGATCCCTCTCCGCCATCTGTTGCGTTTTCTGCATTTCATTTTTAAGCACATGTTTGTCTCGGTGTGGCATGAAGACGAGCGTTTGCCCTTGGTGTGGCATCATGGGATTGTCACTTTTCAGTTTGTAGAGATTGAAGTGTTAGACACTTTAAAACAAGCATGCGATATTCATTTTTGGGTCATTACAGAATGAATTATGCATCGTCACACCTGTGATTGAGTTTTTAGAGCGGCTCTCGTTGAGCAGAGAATCCGGGGCGGGACGGAGGCGGGATGGGAAGCGTCGCAGAACGGCGTGTGAAAGCTGCTGCGATTGTTCATTTAAGAGGAAATGCAGATGGTGAGACTGTGTGATGAATCCAGGTGCACCGCAGCCCCAGAACACCAGAGCATGATGGGATATCAGTCCTCCTGGTTTAGCCGGAGAAAGAAGGGTTTGGAAAACTGGGCTTCGGCTCTGTAGGGTGTTCGTGAGGTGATGGAAAAACACTGCATTTAATTAACAAAAATAAATAAATACATAAAATTAAAATCCAAAAGATCATTCAATCTTAAAAATGTAAAAATAAGGAATTTTAAACTAAACTATTTTCTAAAAAATATAAATAAATGTACCGTTAAAATAAATCATTTTAAAGTGATAACAATCGCACTTAAACTAACTAAAAATCTAAAATAAGTAGAATTAAAATATTTAAAAATTAATTTACTAAAAATATAAGTAAAATAAATCTATAAAAACACTTACTAAAAATGTATTCAATCATGAATATGAGAAGATAAAATAAACATTTACTAAAAAATGAAATGAATAATAAAAAATCTAAATATTTAAATAATTAAAAAAATAAAATCAATAAAAAATACTTGCTAAAACTTTATTAAATCACATAAATGTAAAAAATAAAATTATTAATTCTAAAATTAAAACATAAAAATATCCATAAAAGCACTTACTAAAAATATATTAAATCATAAATGTGTAAAGTGAAGATAAAATAAACATTTACTAAAAAATTAAATGAATAATAAAAAGTCTAAATATTTAAATAATTTAAAAAAATAAAATCAATAAAAAATACTTGCTAAAACTTTATTAAATCACATAAATGTAAAAAATAATTCTAAAATTAAAACATAAAAATTATCTATAAAAACACTTACTAAAAATGTAATAAATCATAAATGTGTAAAACGAAAATAAATAATTGTAAAATAAAAGCTAAAATAAAAAAGCTAAATTATTTACTACAAAATATAATTATGTAAAGTTTTAAAATAATCCAAATAAAACACTAAAAATTAAATCATGAAAACGTAAAATATAAAACTATAAAAACAGCATAAATATGTAAATTTGAAATCATTTTAAAATAACATTCAAAATAAAACACTTACTAAAATTAAAAAGAAATCATATAAATGTTGCATTAAAATTGGTCATTTTATTATATAAAAGGAATTATGATTATAACAAATAATTGACCATTAACCGTCATCCGAGAACCAGGAACATGTGAATGTGTTTAAATTATTAAAATACTAACTTACAATCTCTGGAGGAAAAAAAAGCATGCTATAGAGAGAAAGAATATCTCAACTCCAAACCCTAGAGAGATGTCTACCAAATACACCGAATTTGAATGCATGTTAGAGCTCGCTAGGTTTTAAAACTAGTGTGTGTGAAAGTCGGGGAGCAGTTGAGGTCGAGTCTCCACCGTCTCTCGTACAGAGAAAGCTGGACGTGTCCCTCAGCCCCGCGGCAGGCCGGCGCGTTGGACCGAGATCAGTGCGTTTGAGTCTGGCGCGCCGTACCGAAGCCAGCGCTGAGGGATATCCCTGTGCAGAGGAGGAGTCTGGGATGCCGGGAGGAAGCATTTCAAAGAAAAAGCACCGGCAGCCCACTCAAACTCTACCGGCTCTTTCCTCTGGTGAGCGCGAGCTATTCTGAGACGCTGTTTCACGCTGCAGTCACTGATCATGTGTGACGCGGCTTTACTGTTTCTTTACATGCCGTTTCAGAGCGTATGCGTTGAGCATCGGCTTGTTATTCCAGAGTTTTCATGCATCTGCTGCGTTACGGCACGTTTATTTACACTACATGCTTTTCACAATTCACAATGTGCTGAAAAATCATCATGTCTCTGTTTATAACATCTTAATGTCTTCATGCCTTACAGGTGACATTGAAAATTAATATTCAGTGTCAAACATGTTCATTAATATTCAGTATCAACAATGCTCATTAATATTCAATGTCAAAAGTGATGATTAATATTCAGTATAAACAATACTTGATATTGTCAACAATGCTCATTAATATTCAGTGTCAACAATGCTCATTAATATTCACAGTTTACATTGAATATTAATGAACATGGTTGACACTGAATATTAATCATCACTTTTTACATTGAATATTAATGAGCATTGTTGATACTGAATATTAATTAGCATTGTTGACAATATCGAGCATTGTTTACACTGAATATTTAATGAGTATTGTTGGCATTGAATATTAATGAGCTTTGTTGACACTGAATATTAATCATCACTTTTGACATTGAATATTAATGAGCATTGTTACAATATCAATGAACATTGTTGACACTGAATATTAATTAGCTTTGTTGACTATTAATGAACATTGTTGACACTGAATATTAATTAGCATAATTGGCATTGAATATTAATAAGATTTGTTGACAATGAATATTTATGAGCACTGCTGACACTGAATATTAATTAGCTTTGTTGACAATATTAATGAGTATTGTTGACACTGAATATTAATCATCACTTTTTACATTGAATATTAATGAGCATTGTTTACACTGAATATTAATGAGTATTGTTGGCATTGAATATTAATGAGCATTTTTGGCAATATTAATGAGCATTGTTGACACTGAATATTAATCATCACTTTTTACAATGAATATTAATGAGCATTGTTGATAGAATATTAATGAACATTGTTGACACTGAATATTAATTAGCTTTGTTGACACTGAATATTAATGAGCATTGTTGACACTGAATATTAATCATCACATTTATTTGTATGACGCTTCACAATTTACAATTTTTTTTTGCAAAAAAGTCATGTCACTGTCACTAATATCTTAATATCTTCATGACTTCTATGTGCATTTAGTAAATTAGAGCTGAGTGATAATATCGTTATATTTTGTGACCATATAAACATTGTTGCTCTTTCGGCGGTGGACAGGGGTCAGGATGGACACCCGGACCGGTCTCGTCTGCAGCTCCATTCACAACAAACTGATGCTCTGTGTGTTCTGACACCACCCGCATTAACTTCTTGAGCAGTGAATGGAGGAAGTGTGTGTGAAGTTGTTTCCTGGATGCTGGTTACAATTATCCCTCAATTAAAAGTACTCTCCATATCGTGTCTCCAGTTAGCGTGTGATTTAATCCAGCATAACTGGATCATACAGTCTGCATTAAACACAGAGAGATCAAACCCCGAAGGAAGCGTTTCCCAGATCACTTCATTCCCTCATAATGGGAACTAAGCAGAGTTTTCATGACCGTCACAAGGAATCATCTGAAATCGGCCAATAAAGACCTTCACGATCTGCGTCTCCGTGATTTCTCTTTGGCATGGCTTGAAATTAATTACAGCTCAATCAATTGTTATTTGTTTGTTTGCCAAGAGAACAACAGTTCGGGCCAAAACTGGCTTCATGTGCAATATTCTCCACGTTTGTTCATTAGTTTCTGAGTCTTCTGTTAGTTTAGTTTCCTTTTTTAACCCAATGTTAGAAACTCTCCGTTACGAAATGAAAGTTGAAAAAGTGATGAAGCCCCACTTCCTGTGTGATACAATGTAATGAAGTCACTAAATATTATTGAGCCTTATTGATACTAAACGTTGAGCATTGTTGACACTGATTATTAATTAGCATTGTTGCCGTTGAATATTAATAAGATTTATTGACACTGAATATTAATTTACATGGTCAACAAAGCTTAAATGTTCAGTGTCAGTGGAGCAGTGCTAATTAATATTCAGTGTCAACAATGCTCATTAACATATCAATGTGAACACTGAATATTAATGAGCACTGCTTACACTGAATATTAATTTCCATTGTCAACAAAGCTTAAATATTCAGTGTCAGGGGAGCAGTGCTAATTAATATTCAGTGTCAACAATGCTCATTAACATATCAATGTGGACGCTGAATATTAATTTCCATTCTCAACAAAGCTTAAATATTCAGTGTCAGTGGAGTAGTGCTAATTAATATTCAGTGTTTACATTGATATGTTAATAGACATTGTTGGCATTGAATATTAATGAACATTGTCGACATTGGATATTAAAGAGCACTGCTGACACTGAATATTAATTTCCATTCTCAACAAAGCTTAAATATTCAGTGTCAGTGGAGCAGTGCTAATTAATATTCAGTGTCAACAATGCTCATTAACATATCAATGTTAACACTGAATATTAATGAGCACTGCTGACGCTGAATATTAATTTCCATTGTCAACAAAGCTTAAATATTCAGTGTCAGTGGAGCAGTGCTAATTAATATTCAGTGTCAACAATGCTCATTAACATATCAATGTGGACGCTGAATATTAATTTCCATTCTCAACAAAGCTTAAATATTCAGTGT